>JARFJB010001696.1:0-157500 GCA_036346205.1 Vesta saturnalis
TGGAAATCAGAGGCCAAATAGAAAAAGGAGGAAAACAAGTGTTAAAATAAAACAAATATATTAACATTAAAACAATATTTTTATTAAACTGATACCTATTGATTTACCCGACGTCTATCCTGTAGTTGGCGGTGGCGGTGTCCTGAATTCTTCTATATGTTGTTCTTATCTCCTGCTGTAATCCGGCGGCTCCTGCTTGCTGCTAGGCTGTGGCTACTCTACTGATGGCCGCTTCTTCACGATGCCGGAACGATGAGCGTAAAAACGCTAAGTTCTTTTTTGGAAATTAAGAGATTTGTAATAAAAATCACAAAAACTCTTATGCGAGAAGGTGCTTACGTTCGATACCGAGGTTCGGGCTGCCCTGGTTGTTTTTGTTGGAAAGTCCATTTTTTAAACTAAAGAAAAAAAAGAGGGGCATCCATCCTCTAAATCAAAACGGAGGAATGTATGGCAAATACCATCACCTATTCGCGGAGTTGAGAGGTAACGAGAAGCGCTTTTTCCAATACACTAGAATGAGTAATTCCACTTTCAACTACATTTTGCAAACAATAAATTTCATTTTCATGAATTGATATAAACAGGAAAAGTACAAACTTCAATATAGCTCGAAATAATGATAAATGATTTTATTAATTATCTAGTGAATTAACTATAAATGTTGACAATCATATAAAAAAACGAAGATAAATAAAATCAACACTAACTGTTTAATAGCTACACGATAGTACAATTAATAACCAGAATATGGGTTTGTGTAGTCATTGTTAGAACGAGGAATTTGATTTTGAACAGTGTGGGTCAGACATTTGTGGTATATATTGGGATAAGGGTTGGAAAGACTGAGAAGACGATGAGGGATCAATCTGAATAAAAAAAGTTTCTTGTTGATAAGTAAACTCTTGAACAATATCTTGAATGCGAGATCTGAATGCTAATTTTCGGCGTGGTGGGATTTTGTGCACATGGGGAAGTAAGCTTTTGGAAAAGAGCAGATTATCATCATTCGCCCCTGTATGTTTTTCAGATCTCTCGTTTAAATATTGCAGCTTCTGTTTTTCAATATTTATCATCGCAGTGTTCCAGATATCAGTTTGAGATCGCTTACGTTTGGTGGTGGATGGTACCGGTAACTGCAGCAATGATCGAGGAGATGATGGTGACGATAGTTGTGATTGTGATGATGCATCACTATGCTCCTCATACACGTCGTTGTTCTCTACTTCATTTGACTGATGATTTTCGTCATCTTCAATTTCATAATCGTGAATAACCGCGTTGTCAGTTCTTTCAGTTTTTTGTGAGCTATAGGCTAACGAACAAGAGAGACTCTGGGTTTCACCGTCTCTTTCAAAAACATCAGAGATTGAAAGGGCGGTCATTTGGATATATAAGTATTTGCTGCATCTCCAAACCTTAAGAGAGGAAATTGTCCAAGTTCAACGCAGAACTGATCTCGTAAATATTTCCATTTTTTTCGTAATACATTCCCTGAAATAGGCCAATAAGATTATTTTATTCAATATTATATTGGACCCCTTGACCCTACCTGGGTCGTCGGTAAAATTAGTTTCATCGTAATTTGTTATTGCTGCAGGGTCAATATATGTTAAGGACTGTGACAAATTATCAAAATATTTATTTATAGTTGTACAGTTGAGTTTTGCCCTACTTTGTTCAATTCACTGTGAGATTCTAGTGGATATACCCTTTTTGTGCCGTTCAATGAAACTAAGATACCAATCGTGGCCAGGGCGGTTGGCTTTGAATGTTTGAACATTGATCCCGGAGCGATTTAAAAGTTTTGTACTAAATCTAGAACATCAGGTTCTTCATATGGAATACCCCAATCGGAAGCACATGCAACTGCACGAAGAATAACCATTTCTTGAGTTTCCGACAATAGAATCTGCCCGCCATATTTTTTGGGGCATACATTTTTACATTTTCGATACAGCGTTACAAATGGTATTCCATACTGCTTTCGTAAGTTTTCTTTTTTCTTTTTATAACTTTCAATTGCCTTCTGTAGAGTTTCCTCACTATAATCAACAACATATTTACGGCTCCCAGGTACTCTCGTATAATTCCGTGACATGTTTCAGGTCACCGCAGAAATGACAACGAAAAATCAAATAGCACGATACTGCTTTAACAATAGAAATTTGCAAAAAGTAAGGTTAGGAGCATATTCCCACATTAATATTTAACTTAACAAAAAGATATTATATGACAGAAAATCGCGTACTTTTCCCACTCAATAAGAAGTAATTAACAGTTTAGAAAAGTGTGTTTTTTTACCTTGTTATAAAATAATTTTGAATAGCGAAATAAACATTTATTAACACTGCAACATGCCCTACGTCAAAATTTCTGGCATTGTTCTATACATTTGGTACCAGATGGCACTGCGAACTGTTTCATGTGACCCCGTTGTTTCAAGTCACCCCATTTTACGGTACCTAATTCTAAAAGTTAAATATTACTACACGACACGGCCTTTTGATTCACGAGCGTTTTTCTTTTAACATTTATCTTATCCCCACCAATTTCACAACTGTCGGCAGGCCGGAATCTTTTATGCTGATGCATATAGAATCAGACATCGTGTCCAATATACAAAATGAAGACGTAATAAACTGCATAGGAAAGTCATTTAATTTAATGACAAAAAATTATGTATTAATAGGATTTTTTAAGCTTATCAGTTCGCCTATTTTGTTTTTTATAGTTTTTATCATAAAACACATTTTATAATAAGTAAACGTAAGCATACACTGTTTTTGTTAGCAGCTCTTACATAAACACCATATAACAATTGGTTTTCTGTTTTATGGGTAAGGTGAAGGGTATTGTTGGAAACTGTTTTGGTTATATCAAGAACAATTTGATGGAGGTGTGACTTTTTGAGTCTTAGTGGGATTGGGCCGCTCTACCATAAATTTCCCGGCACGAAATTAGGGTGCCCATACGCCCCTGATTCATAATGCATCCAAAAATCAGCAGACTGCTTGCCTGTTGACATCGACGCCATTATTGTAAAATCCTATTTCTATATTTATACTATTCGAGTTGAACAATTAAAAGAAATTTCTGTTTGTGAATGTTGAATACCAAAAACTGTTGGGATACAATAATACCAGATGATTAACGTTGAACGAACGAATATATGTTCAAACCGTTACAGAGTTACTTTCTCTCAAGGAAAATATCCCACATTGATTCTTAGGCTTCATTTAGATTCAATTTCACTTCGAAGAAGTCAAATTGGAAATTGTACGCAATGCCAATTACACTGCTGTGTATTGGTTTTCAATTTATAGGTTGGATTGTCTGTCAACACCATTGCCTTTTTTGATTAGGAAAATACGAGTTGCTTTTTGTTATTCCGTACTTATTTGCTACAATAAAAACTCGTCGGTTTCCCTTGGAAAGATGGTTTTGTGAAAGGTAATCGACATTTCATAAAGTAATGAATTACAATAACCTCACAAAATTCGATGCGTGCTTGCAAATTGCTTGCACTTGGAATGAATTGAATTGAAATTGAGTTTGCGTTCAAGCGCATGCTAAATTGGAAATGGAAACGCACACCTAACATTGCATTAGTCATGCGTACAATTTCCAATTTGACTTCGAAGTGAAATTGAATATAAATGAAGCCTTAATAGTTTTTAAAACAAGCTTCTGCGTTTCATGAATGTGTGTTGGAAGTAGAATCTGAAAAATCTTCAGTCGTAGAAGTATACACAGTTCTATCAAAATTAAAGCAATAATTAATAGAATGGAAAAATGAAGTCTTTGCCAAATAAATGTTCTATTATATTATGTTATTACCTACCTGCAATATTAATCTAATGTTGCCTTTTTTTCAAACAACTTGGCAACGTTGCTAGTATAGTAAACCGTATGTTTTCTAACCTCAAAAAATTTGAATATCGGGTTTCAGTCGCAGTTCACAATTTACTAATTTATGTAGTGTACGTAAAAGTGTGCAACCAAAATGGAAAAAATTGAAGGTATTTTAGATGAAGACTTTCATTCCATCAACATTCTACCTTATATCGAATCACTAAATAATTCCAATGTTTCTCTCTGGAGTGACGATGATATAGTGAGAGTGTTATTTCCATTTTTTGATAAATTATTGCTCACTGTTCGCTATCGCGATAAAGGAATAACAGTTTTAAATGAGTTAATGTGTGAAATACCTCTATGTCTTGTCGAAAAAAGATCTATAGCATGGGCTTCGCATGTATTACTGTAGAACATGTAACAGATTCACAATTATCACTGTTGAGTAAGATTTAGAATATTCAAGTAAATTTAATGGTAACTAATATTTTTTTAGCTAAATTAATCCAATTGTCTCATGGGAAGAGAGATTTCCTCTATTTTATTATGGCACATGTGCAAAAAATAGTTGAATTTTGTATTTCATACCAATGTGATGAAATTCTTATTAACGAACAGTTGAGATGTTTAAAAACTACGCTCATATTCTTTCCATTAGATTGTACAGCTTTTCATACTAAAATCTTGGACTATTTAACCAATTTTATAACGAGCATTTATCCAAAGAATATTATAAAGGAGGCAGCATTCGTCTTTGATGTTGTTGTTGAGGTACATTATAAATAGTCTTATTTGATAAGCGTATAAACCTTATTTCGCTTCCTGTTATATTAATATAAGCTCACCTTTTTAAGCTATGAGTATATCTCAGGGTGTAGCAATCTATAATCGTTAAGTTTTGCATTACTTATTGTGTCAGATTTAAACAGAGATTAAGAGCCCTTAGTGGTAAAGTTTAAAGGAGGAAAACTTTCATAAAAATTGTTTGATTGTAGACGAATTTACAAAGAAAAAATCTAGAAAGGTGTACTTTTGGAAATTTGTTATTTTGTATTAGATATACCATAAATATAGTCTTTGTTTTACTTTTAGTTTTTGACATTTAAAACTAGTCCTCGTATAATTTTGGCAGTGTTAGGGATTTAATAGTCCCCAGCAGTGACTTGTTCAAATCCAGCATTGATTTCAATACATGACATGGAGACAACGGAAAGTTTTTCGTAACATAATTGAAGTGAAGTTTTAAGTGATACCGATTCATTACGATGTGCCAATGTGGTTAGCAATGATTGCTTGTTAATCCATATATCACTGCCCCTTTTGTTCTTTTAAGGGCGTATGACAAACACGGTTCTCTAATTAATGGTTTGAAAAAAAAAGATTTTTAACAAGTATTGTTTAGACGATTAATGTTAATGGTATTTAATAACTGATTAAAGTCGAGTATGTGTAATCCAAAACCGATAATTATGTACTGTAAGGTAATGATAACAATTTCATTTCTATCGTAGTTTTATTTATAGGAACTATCATAATCTTTTGTTTTAAATTTTTGATCATTGACCAATTTTTAATGTTTAAGATTTTTCATTATGTTGTTTTTTACCTGTTTATATTTTTTTAACCACAGACCGGCCAAGTTTTACTTTATTGTTTACGAAAAGCAAAATGAGATGTGTTTTAGTGCCCTTGTACAAAATTTGAGATAGCAGTAATGTATAGTGTCCGGATTGTAAGCATTTTGCTTATCGCTGAATTTTATAAGCAACCATAAGATGTTTAATTTCCACATTTTTTAAAAATAAAAAATATTCGGGAAAAAACACTCGTAAAATAAATCCGGTAACTGGACAAGGTATTGCGTGATTCCTCGAAGAGTATGTTTATCCGTAAATAATTCCCCGATGTTTCACCTTGTGCTATGCCATACCTTCTAATGTTTAGTTCTTAACGGAGATGTCTCAGTTTATCTGTAGCGTCTATGCTTGTGCTTAATGAGCTGTACCTGGTAATTATTTGAACAATGCCAAAACAAAAGTCAACCATTCAAGAGTGAATTAGGGGTCACAAGGAGCTGAAAATTGACAATAAAAAGATATTTTGTCAAGCATGTTCTAAAACTGTAAGTAAAAATTCTCAAAACCAAAATAACCTGTTTAAAATATCATTTTATTTTATAATTCTTAAGAGATTTTCTTTTCGTTATTAATTGAACGACTTTAAAATATGCTCAAAAATTTTAAACATGAGTGAAGATTTATTCTAATTTTATTGCAGATCTGCAACAAAAAATACTATGTAACTCCTCAACATTTACAAACTGAATGGCATAAGGAGCACATTAAAAAATACGAGGAAAATACAAATAAGCAACAAACTATTTTGACTTCAACACCTTCAACTTCTGGTTTTAATGAACAAAAACAATTTAATTTTGATTTGTGCAGTGCTATGGTTAAATTAGATATTCCTTTGAATAAATTGCAAAGTCGCCCCAGTTTATGACGAAACAATGCGGCAAATTAAAAAAATTATCGGAAATAATTAGGTATATGGTCTATTGAAGATGAAACAACTCACACATGTGGAAGCCAACTTAATTATAGGAGCCTTGAATGAAGATATTGTCACAGAATGATTTTTAATACATTGGAAAGAATTAACAAAAACGAATAGTTATACTATTTCTAGATTTGTCCATGAAGAGCTAAACCTTTTTTTTTTGCCCGAGGTGGTTCCAAATGACAAATTTTTATTGTTGCTTTAAATTAAAAGAAATGAAATAATTTTAATAACATTTTTTTAAGGATAATTATACAACCTCTTTTATAAGAAGTTCATGACTAAAATAGGCAACATTGTAAAAAGAAAAATAATAAACTATGTAAAACAGACGTTTAAAACTTCATGACAGACAGAGGTTAATAGACATCTAGATTCTAACTTTAATTAAAAGAAATGACAATTTTAATTTCAGTTTTTTTAGGATAACTATGCAACTCTTTTTTATACATTTATAACGAACACAGGCAGCATTGTAAAAACAAAAACAATAATCTATGTCAGAATGATCTTTAAAACTTCATCTCAGATAGAGATTCATAGACATGTTAACGTAAAAAAATCCAAAGCCGCCCACTTCTATAAAAGTATCAATAATACAGCTTCAGCATTTTTAATCATATTTATTTAATTTGTACATTTATTTTGCTTTACATTATAAAACTTTATAAAGAAAATTGATGTAAAATTAAACTTTCTTTAAAGAATACGTCTACACTTTTTCTTATAAAATTAATCGTTATTAAGATAATGAATAAGAGGTTCATTACGAAAATAGGCAACATTGTAAAAATAATCTATCTCAGAATGACGTTTAAAACTTCTTGTCCGATAGAGATTTATAGGTATAAATACATGCTAACGTAAAAAAAATTCCAACGCGCCCCGCTTCTATAAAAATTTCGGTAATACAGTTTCAGCATTTTCAATCATATTTATTTAATTTTTAGATGTATTTCTCTTTACATTAAAAAACTTTATAAAGAATTTTTATGTAAAATTCAATTTTTTAAAAAAAATACGTCTACACTTTTTCTTATAACATTAATCCTTATTCAGATAATGAAAAAACACTTAAATTCTACCTTACGAATCTTTTTGCCGCTAAATTACGCTTCATATCAAACAATTGCATAAAACGTAATCAATCTATATGTTTAAGGTCTATATATAGGTATTTTTATATCTTTGAAATATGCAGCTGTTTTAGAAATATTTGATAAAAACCAAATACTTCCCCTAATAAACCCCCCGTTTTCGCCGTTTGATTTCTCCCAAAATCTAATCAGCTCTAAGCCAAATGAAAAGCTTAAACACAAAATTTTAAGTACACACAGCACACCACACCCGCACGCACACGTCCACGCACACAGCCCGCGCGCGAACGCACTACGCACGTACCACGCACACACACACACACACACGCGCGCGCGCGCACTGGGAGAATACATTCCAGCCTGCTTTAGAAAAATCTTTTATGACTGTACTGAGGAGGAGCTGGGGGAGCTGGGCAAAATTAAGTTTTTACCGGTAATGGCAAATGATCTGAACTGATCGTGGACCCTAGAATACACTCTCGATCAAATTAGTGTGCTATGGGTTGTGACACAATGATATGGTCTATTATTGAGGCACCTAGATTCTCGAAATATGTAGGCTGTGTGTTAGTGACTTGCAAAAGCGGCAACTAACAAAGCTGATGATAGCCTGATACCGTTACGATTATTTCTGGAGTCACCGAATTGGGTGTGGCAGGCATTGAAATCGCCTACGATGACTGCATTAGTGAAGCTGGAGGTGTCAATTAAAAGGTCATCGGATAGGGTGTTCTAATATGAAGGGAAGACGATCGGGGTGGGAAAGTGCACCGTTACAGCAACGCATTCGAGATGCTGTAGGAAGTTAAAATGGAATGGATAGAAAGCAATTTTTAATTACGAGGGCTGTTCCGTGATGGCTGTTGTTTAGGAAGGTGTGATATGTGTTAAAGATAAGTATGCATCTTTTTATGAGTTTCATTTCCGTGAAAGAATGTGTATGTTGTGTTCGTTTAAGTAGGGAACGTTTCCGACGAACGCCGCTGGCATTAACGGTCCCTGCTCGGATATCCATTTTGGAGGGATTTAAGGTTTGGGTACTCTGATTACGGAGACCGCCGTCCGCGTCCCGGATACGCAGGCGCCGGTACTCTGTTGGAAGTAGGGGATAGCGAATTTAAGACACGAATGACCCTATTTCGCCGGTCGGGAAACGTGCTTATAAGGGTGTGGTTGATGAAGTGTTTAATGGAGAGGGGCTTGGTGTCAGGACTGGGTTTGTGGTGTGCAGTGTCTTCCGAGTCGGATTCTTCGGAAGACAGGATGAGGTCAAGGATTGCCGTCTTCGACGGGGAACTTGGAGGTTCCCTTTGCTTTCGGCACTTAAAAGGGCAGGAAGGATGTGCTTCCCCATAGTTACACTTTGGGTTAGCGGAGGATTTGCAGTAAGTGGATCTGTGACTTTCACCACAGTTGGGGCAACGGATGGAGCGGGTAGGACATTCCTCAGCGGTAGAGGTGCAGGTAGAGCAATATTTGGGGACAGGTTGTGGTATAAGGGAAGGTTCGCAACGATTGTGTCGCCCGAACATTACGACACCGCGTGCGAGGAGGTATTTTAGGGAGGTTTTGGAAGGCGTGATAGGGTGACGGTGGGATCGCCAAAATGGTGTCGCTGCCTAAGCTGTGTACCATCCGGCAAGGAAAAGGAGGTCTCTAGGAGACAGGTGTTATGGTTGAATCTTAAATTCAACCAGGCAAGGTTAAGGGATTTTAAGGAGTTTTGCATGGTTTTCTGGGTAGTGATGGTTTTGAGAATATTGCGAATGCAATATCTCGAGGATTGAGAGCGTGTAGGATTAAGATTAGGGGAAGCGGGCGTGGGGATCACGGCGGGTACAAGTGGCTTGGCGGGTGTATGGAGCAGTGGGGGGGTGTATGTGATGGTTTAGTGGAATTGTGTGTAGGTTTTGTGGAGGCGGTGGAACGTTTAGAAATGTAGGACTGTGTGTGGATGAGGTTGAAATGGATGAGGCGTTTGAGTGGGAACGGGCGTGTGTGTTGGTGTAGGTGGACGGATGGGGTTGGGGATACAACCGTGAGTATTGCACGGTGGCGACCGTGCTTCACCATCACAACTGTTAGTATACAATTAACAGAACTAAATTAAGAAAATGAAAATTGTGTTTAACAGAAGGCTGGGTCTCCGCCGAGGTGCAGTCTCACACCCCGAGGAAAAAAGGCTTGGAAATTAGAGGCCCAATAGAAAAGCAGGAATGCAAATGTTAAAATAAAACAAATTAAAACTAATAAAATAAAATAAAAATTCTTTATTAACTCTTACTACTGTCCGACGTCGATCCTAGCGTTGGCGTAGTCCTGGATTCTTCTTTATACTTCTGTTCTTCGCGTTATTCCTGCTCTATGTCCTGCGGCTGTAATTGTATCTTCTGCTAGCCTGAAGGGCGTTGTACGGTACTATGCAACAAAAAAGGTGTTCAGTCGCTTACCTAAAACAGTTATACACACAAAAAAAGACAGAAAAGTAATTATCTTAAATTTGCACAGATTTTCAATCCCAACTTTTCTTTTCCCAGCTCACTGCGACAAGAATTCTCGTACAATTGACCCCTTCGTTAATTGATCGAAAAATACCAGTTAAATCTTCAATTCGTTTTGCGAACACGAACCAACGCAGTGAACGAAAACTCCTAATATCGTAAAGTAAATTAACCAATTCTCTTAATTCACAATCGCAAAGGAACAGCAAAATATTTAAGCCTAGTCCAGACGTGTTTTATTAACTGCTTCATTAACTGCTTCACCTGGTTTTATTAACACAATCGACAACTTTATACGTAACTATTCGTTATATACACAAAATTTTTATATACACGCAATGTATTGCCTATCTTTAAACAGACTGGGTACAATGGGGTGCATGACAACAACCGGCGCAAGCTTCCAAATGCAAAATACCATACACGGAACATTTATTTCAATCCGCTTAAAGCGTAAATTTAATGCAAGTAACCAGAAAGTACTAAAATCACTTTACCTCTTCAATGGGAATGACAATGGTACTACTTACCGATGAACACCAACACAAAAATCTCCCCGGACTGATTTAATATAAACTATAATCCACATTCAGTGAAAGGTTAAATTCGTTACGATATCTTCAGATAACCTGCGGTTAGTGGGAGGTATATTTTGCGCGCTCGGTTCACATCACTCGCTTCAAGTTCTCAACCAACTTTGTCACAACATGTTACTGACTAACTACCAAGAACCAAAACAAAATCGCTTTGTCCCGCTAAAACCACGTCATTTCTAAACACTACCATTAACAGTTTCATACTAAAAATGCAAACTGGACGTTTCTCACGAGACAAACAATATTTTGAGCTCCACGTATGTCGAACGTTACTCGATAACTAGAATTGTGAAAACCATCATCCTGTTTTCCAATAACAAACCCTATTATCCAACTTTATTCATAAGTGAACTCGCAAGCTATTAAATACGGAGAATCCACTATTTGCAAGATCCAAAAAATTCAGCGCTGTAATAAAATAAAATTCAAGCTCAAAAACACTTTATATTATGTCCCTTAAATTCTTAGATCATCTAAACAATTTAATTCTCGAAACGAATCCATCTCCTTTTAACGAATTTACGGAAAGCTAACAGTCAAATTCAACCACACGTGACAGTCCTTTGTAGTTAAAATTTGAGATTTGTGTTAGAGCTTCGTATGCTTTACTTAATTAATTAAACAAATTTTAAAAAAGTGTATGGCACATTATTACGTCAACTTATTTCATGAGAAAGAAATATATACTGGAATTAATTTCTTGTAAATTAGTAACGAGGTCTCGCTTTCCAAGAGGTGGTTTATCTCCGTGGCTTAAAGAAGGCGAGATCCTTCGTGGTTTTAATCTACAGTTAATTGTTAAATACGAAAGTTAATTTCTGTAAGTGAGTGTTCAGTACGATATTTAATTAAGTGTTGGACTATTAACTGGGTATTCGTCCTGTTAATCAGGTAGAAAGAAAGAGTGGTAGTGAAAACATGACTGATGTTTGTATTACGACTCATGACTCGTAACGCAAAGTAGGAAATCAGCAGGTAGCCTGAAAGCGACTATATGTCGAACATCGACTCAGGAGTCTGTTTCAACGGACGAGCAGAAAAGAGGAACAGGTCATGTTACGGAAATGGACTCAAGCCCATGTTCGTGATGATGGCGTCAATACCAAATATGGTTTCTTTAACTGGAATTCGTTTGGGTTCTATGGTGTAGTTAAAACCCTTGACCAGAACGATTTTGGCTGCCTCATCAGATATGGTTTAGCAAATGTTATAATACCACATACTTCTGCTCCCGTAGTTTAGTAGTGCTGGTTTTCGGTTTTTGTTTCTTGTATAGTACGTTAAATTTGTTCCTCTGTTTTTCTGTGGTAAAGCTGGTGTCTGTATCCGCTGCAAAATTTGATAGTTGTTTTACTTTCTCCCACAGCGTTGGATGTATTGTGTTACTTAATTTTAAGTAATTGTTTGTTTGGTTTTTTCAGCTCGCCTGGTATCGTGAATGACTCTCTTAGTAACGTCATATTTAATCTCCGCATGATGTTCGTTGCGTTGTTCCTCTTGGTGAACTTCAGTGTCGTGCACTTCGGTATAACTCTTTTATCTCTGTAGCGTGTCAGGATCGTTGTGTTCCTCCCCTCATAGGTAGACGATGTAAATTTTTTGACACGTCTTGGCAAAGTACACGACAAAATCAAATTCATGATGGAGATGGGAAGTGACAACAAGTTTCCATTTTTAAATGTATTAGTGCAAAAGAAGAACTGAGAAGCACTACATACCAATTGATATCCAAATGCACACTCACACCACTATGCGGCCCAAATACAGTATGTAGTTGGTGGTCAAAGCACTAGTAAGCAAATCTAGACAACTCACCGACCAACGAAACATAGCACAAATAGACAAACTAAAATAGGCACTACCATAAAATGAATTCTTAGAAAAATACATAAACAGAGCCTTAAAACAACAGAAGCCAAGGCAAGAACAGGAAAAACACTAACAAAATACTGCTACCTTATGTAAATGGTACTACAGATAATATCAGTAGAATACTTAAGAGGTATAAAATCAAAACTATACTTATGATTCACAAAAGGATCAGTACGGTCCTTCCGAATCCAACTATTAAAATAAATTTGGAAGGCCAGGAAATTCTATTCAAGGACAGTGACCGAACTTACATAGACTAAACTTACAGAAAAATCAGCACAAGGCGAGTGGAACATAGATTGATGGTAAATAACACGCTTGTTTCACGGTTAACTCAACACACACAAGCCAAATAACGTACAATAGATTTTGAACAAATCAAAAATAGTATCGGCCAATCACCTGACTTGAAGAAGCTCGAGAAGCCATCTAAACATAAAGTAAATATAACACCGAAAATCGGAACATAACAAAGACAAACCACCGAAAAAGTAAAGAAACCAGCAAACCAGAAAAATGAAAACAAAAAGGAAGTGAACGAAAAAACGGTATATAAAATCAGGCAGCAACCTTAGACGAATTACGAAAAGCACAGCAAAATTACAATGACCTGATAATAATAGATTTTGTCGAAACGGCGCCAAAGAGGAAGTGAATTTGAGCACTAGAAGATGTTTAAATGTAACCATCCAGCTGTTTTATAAGATTTCCCTCGGGTGGTGCCATCGTCCTTGACAAGGTTATCTCTCAGGGGGGGTAAGGTTTTCAGCTCTGTAATTTAAAATTCAATTTCTGTGGTATTTTGTTTCGCTTTTACACAGGTTCTAGTAAATGCATTCTTCATAGTCGAGGACTAGTTCTTCTGAACTTTTCAAAGAAACCTTTCACCAAAGTTTATCTACTTTCCTTGTTTTCTGATTTTGATTATTAGCGAGATAGGTTAAATTATACATTTATGTATTATACGCATGTACAAACCAGTAAGAGATGGGCGCATTACTCTTTTGGTAGTTTTCAGCATTGTGCAACCACCACCGTACCTTAAAGGCACGTAAATTGGCCTTTAGTGTGTTCTGTGGGGTAAAAAAGGAGAAATCATAAAAAAGACAATTAAAATTACCTTTCGCGATCATTGTGTTCCTTTGAGTGTTTTGTGGCACTAACCTTAGTAAAGATTAAAGTCAATAAAATTGGAGGTGGTATAAAGTAAGTCTCTGAAAAAATCTGAAGTAATGTGAGGAAGTCGCCAGTTGATGTTTGTATTTTTCTTTTCCATTCTGTTGTTTTTTTAGATTGGCTTCTTTTGGTTAACAATAATCTTACCTCCGCCCACTCCTCAATCGTTCCGTAAACGGTAAATCGGTCTTTGGCGATCTACCATTTTGAAAATGACCAGTATCTGGAAAACCAACTGAGAAAATGTTGGGCTCCGCTTCAAAAATTGTGCTTATTAGTACCGTCAAACGGGGTGACTCCGGACACTTGACATTTGTTTATTCCCATTCGTATTTCAGCAATTGAAATACGCATTGAATCGCACTCGCTCTCGAACAAGATCGTACTGGTGAGTCTGCTCTCAACAACGTAACAGGGCGGTTGTGCTCCACGTTAATATATATAAATAGTGACGTAATCTCCGTAATACGTAATTTCATTGTCTTAAAAGTAGTGAAATAGTAAGTATAGTGTAATTTATTCCTTGAACGTAGAATTATTTCTACTCATTTCGCCGTTTACTCAGGTCACTTGAGAACCAATTGAAGTAATTTTCATTATTTTTTCTGTTAGATAACCACAAAAGGGTGACTAAAGACGTTGAAAATAGGAAAAGATCACTCAGAAAAGCTTCAGAATTCTATCGTGTTCCAAAATCTACAATAATAATGTTTATTTATTTCCAGCTGACTCGCGTCTATAATGGAACTTAACGTAACAACAGAAATAATTGTACATTTAGTTCTTATTCTAATATACTTAATATAAGGAAGCACGTTATACGCTAAAAGTTTTCACATAAGGATAGCACTTGTTTTTCTTACTGCACGAAAAAGTTCATCCGAGTCACAGTTTTACATGGGTAAAAACCATACAACGTAAGATAAATGTATTTGCAAAATCTTCGTAGTATGCTTTCCAACCGTCTAACATGTATTTGCAGACTGGGCATCCATACTATACAACAATATTCTAACTTCTAAGGTATAAAATAAAAGTCTAATGCAGTATATTTCACTAAATTCACATGTATGTCGCATACAACCTAAAGTCTTAAAGGCGTTGTTAACAACATACTCAATATGTGGAACAAATGTTAGCTTGGGATCAAAAACTATACCAAGATCTTTAAATCTAAAACAGCGATCCAGAGATATCCCTTTCATATTGTAGTAAAACGATACCTCAGTACACTTCTTTGTAAAAGTCATCACCTTACATTTGTTTATGTTAATGTCTAATTTATTAGTGGCATACCAAGAAATTAATTTATCGATACATTCCTGTAACATATAACAGTCTTGTACAGAACTTATCTCTTTAACTATCTCCACATAAAGATAACAAATTTCATCTGAAGAGTCTACCACATGATTAAAAAATATATTAAAAAAGCAGGGGACTAAGATTAGATCCTTGGGGTAACCCCACTATTAACGCTGAATGCATTAGATTTAAAACCTCCATATTCAACAAATTGCTTTCTGTCCATAATCATCGACTGTAATAATAACAATACGTTATTGCAAACGCCATACCAATCTAATTTATGTAAAAGTATACAATGATTTACCCGGTCAAATGCTTTTGTTAGATCGGCGTAAATAGTATCTACTTGTAATCTCTTGTCAAGAGACGAAGACACAAATTCAGTAAATTTGTATAGGTTTGTGGTAGTAGATAAGTGATGGAATAAAAGGAAAGCATGAAAAAAAGACTGAGGACAGACTGTTTTCCCTCTGCAGAGGGAGATCGCCTTGTTGCACTGATATCTACTGTCGCTTAGTGGGGATTTCCCCTTTCTGGGTTTGATATTAGAATCATCGTAAAGCAATATATTGATAGGAAAGGAGTTAACTTAACTTAACCTTCACGCCATTCCCTTGCGGGGTAGGCAAAACAATACCTGCATCTTATTTATTTTTCATTCACAATCTTTCTCCATGCTTTCCTATCTCCACATACCTCCCTAACTTCCGAAAGATTCATACACTGTCTCTGACATGCCCTTTTATATTTAAAACTCATTATCTTTCTTTCCTTTATCATACATTCTACTACATTCAGCCAAGTTTTACGTGGCCTACCAGGCACTGCCTTACCTCTAACCTCACTCACATATATTTTCTTTGTTAATCTTGGGTTGTTCATTCTCTCAATGTGGCCAAACCAACGTAATGTACTACTTTTATATCTATCCATCATCGTCTTTTCCTCGCCACACTCCCTCATTATGCACCCATTCTTTATCTTGTCCCTTCTCGCTTTACCACATGCGCTTCTCAGGAATCTCATATCCACGGCATTTATTTTTCTTTCGTGCTTTTTTTCACATACCCATGTTTCACTTCCACACAGTGGTGACGAGAGAAACACGCCATTATATATTACTCGTTTCGCAGCTAGGCTCATGCTTTCGCTTCTCATGATCGTCCACATACTTCCAATCACTTTCCTTCCAGCATTGAACCTTCGTCCGTTGTACCATCTGCAGTAAACATTCTACCCTGATATACCAGCTCGTCCACTTGCTCCACAATTTTATCTTGCAGAGTAAATACTCTACTCTTCTTTCCAGCTTCCCGATTGAACACCACAATCTTGGTTTTGTTCACGTTTACCTTTAGGTCCATGCTTTCACAGAATGTGTCATCTGCATACATCAGAACTCGTACATTTATGTCACTAACCATTACATCATTTGTATCGGTACATGCTTGTCTAACAGATTTATCCATGTATACATTGAACAACCAGTGATTTCATCTACGCTTGCTCCCTTGCCGTTTTTCAACTGTCCTACCGTTTTCTCTACCTTATTTATCTCAACATCCTTCTCAGTTTCATTCTCCATCCCTTCTACATTCTCCTTATTTAACCCTTCAGTCTTACTTTCCTCACTACTGTACAGCTTTCCGAAACATTCTTGTCAGCATTTCCTCACTTCACAATCGTCCAATACTATTTCGATACTCATATTCATCACTCCTGCAGTGTTCTGTTTGGGGCCACGTTTTGTATTTTTGACTCATTTCCAGAAGAGTTTTTTGTATCCCTCAAAATCATTCTGAATTTTCTCTCCTTCCACAGCCATCACTTCCTCTTTACTTATTCTCGCTGACTCCTTCGCTTCTATGTTTCTTAATCTGTAGACGTCATACAATCGCTTTTTCTCTGTCTTATTTTTTGCCAGCAATCATTGCCATGTACGCATATTTTTTATTACATACTTCCTTTTGTACCGCCTCATTCCACCAAGCACATTTCTACTGTCTACCTACAGTCGCTTTTCCACATATCCGCACGGCACAATTGACAACACAGTTTTTCAAGGTTATCAATGGACCTTCAACGTCAGTGTCTTATGTGTTCGTTCCACACTGCTTCATTCACATTGAACTCTTTTCCCACAGCATCTGCGTATTTCATTCCCGCACCATGATCCAATAGTTTGTCTACCCTAATTCTGGGCGTTCCCATTACGTTTGCTTTCCTTCTCCAGACCCACTTTTGCCCTAAATACGCTCTCGATACAACCAAAAAGTGGTCCGATCCACACTCCGATACGTGCATTACTTTTGTGTCTTTCACCAGGTTTCTAAGCCTTTCATCATACACTATCAAGTCTATCATACTTTTAGTTTCACCTCTTTGCCATGTATACATATGCACATTTTTATGTTTAAACCACGTATTAGATACAAATAGGTTTCTCTCCACACAGATGTTCACCAGGCGTTCACCATTATCATTGACTCTTTGGTCTCCGAACTTTCCTAAACCGCGTTCAGTATGTTCTCTCTGTACACCCACCCATCCGTTCATATCCCCCACTATCATCACTCTTTCGTTTGGCTTACATACGTTCAACACGTTCTCTACTTCACTCCAGAAGTTCTCACGCTCCTGGTCTCTTTCACCGTTCACCGGTGCATAGCGTGCAATAAGAAAAATGCTTCGAAACTCTACTTTCATGCTAACCCACATTACCCGAGGAGATACCAATTCCTAGTGTTTAACACATCTTTTCGATCTTTCACTTACGATCACCCCAACTCCTTTTGCGCCATGCACTTCAGTTTCAACTCCTGACCATAGTGCTATGCTGCCATCCTCCATCTCCACAGCATCCTTTCCTTTGTGCTTTGTCTCCGGTACACACAGAATATCAAGGTGCCTTTCGTACATTACATTCGCAATTTCAAATTCCTTACCATTCATACCTCTAACATTCCACGTACTGACTCGCGATTCATTCCTTACACAGTCGTCAGCAACGGGGCCTGTTGTTTCGACTTTGACCGCCCCTTGTAACCAGGTCGATCCGAGGCAATGGTATTGTGCTCTTGAGTAATACGATAACGCGCAGATCGATTACTGGCCAAATCGTGCCCAGGTCTAACGGTATCGTCCTACTACCGGACAGTTATTTGTCTACTGCCTCGACACGTAAGGAAGTAAGAAGTAGAAATATAGACAGAGTCAAGAAGGATATAAATAATAGAGCGTGTACTTACTGTATGAATATCTAAATGTACATGTATACATATACACATATACATTTTATTCACTTACATACCCTTCAATCACATCACGTTTCAACCAGATTGCTCCCTACGCGATTCCTGGCTATCGCGCCGCTCACCGGAACTTGCTGTTATTTATTTGCGACTAAATGCTTCAATTATTTTTAATTTAGATTTCCGAGTTATAGTTAGTTCTTTGTTACTTAATTTAATATTTATCAAATCTGTTTTATTATTGACGCGAACCGTCACAACTTAACGTTTCCATCCTCTAAATTTCACTTTTATTCAATTGAAGGGTAACAATAAATAACGGCAATGGCTCTGTTGGCTCTCCCGACATTAATTGCATACTTTTAGGATTTATTAATTACAATTAAGATCAAACATAGTAACAAAGGTAAAAGTTAGCTTAAATTTTGAATTTGCAGTCAAGGAAAAATATAGTATAAGACAATATGCAACACTATGTTATAATTAAATTAGGAATCACATGTAGCACCAAAAATAAAGAAAAAATGTTCAAAAACTTACCACTTAATACGGATCTGCCATGCATAGTCACATCTTTTGTATTTTATATTTGAGTCAGTACGATTTTATGAGTTTCAACAACCATTTGGCATCGGTTTTAAAGGAACCGTACTTTCATTTAGAATTTAGATGACAAATTAGAGCTAGTTATTTGTTTATTTTATCTATTTATCTCCTTTTTTTGTACTTTGGATTACGAATTCGATCTAGTTATTTATTTTTATCATTTAATCTAATAAAACAGTTCTTATGACAATGTTTACGTTTGGATTTGTTATAGAAAGGGGTTCATTACAAAGATGAATCACATCTGGTATTTTCCTACAGTTATAGATACGTATTTATGGTTGTTTTTTTAACCCCGCGCTACCGTGGGATAAAATAACTTATTTTTTTTAGTTCTCTATAATTATTGCAAGAATGTTTACCTGTTTGAGTTCAATCCTTAGACAAAAGGGTGGTATTTGCGCTTTAAGTTTACTTTACAATTGTTAACAATCACATCTGTTATTGGTTTAAAAACCGTATTTTTTCATAGAAATTCAGTACTATAGCAATCCTAAGTGTTATTTTCGCGCCTTTTTCACTTAAAGAGACGTTTACACGTTACAAAACTTTTACTAGTTATATTATTATTATCTTTGTTTACTATTAATATTCAAACCGCTAGGTATAATCTGTTCAAAAGCTTACCCTTACTGTACAGTACTTTATTGATTTAGAAGTTGTCATTTTAACACGTATTTGTTTCACTAACCGAAGATAGAAAGTAGAGCTACCTTAAACACGTCTTATCGCTTTGACGACCCGACTTACACGTAATCCCGACTTATATGTAATCAAATTCCATGCTAATAATTCCTGGTTACGATTGGACTAAATCTCTTCTATCCCGTCATCCTGAATTAACAGTAAGGTTCAGCTAAAACGTGCAAAGATATCGCACACAACTATAAAAGACCATTTCACGGAACTTCAGAAAGCATTAGAGAATGTTGAACCTGAAAGCATCGTAAATTATGACGAGACAAATTTTAGCGATGACATCGGCAAAGTCAAAGTCATTTGCAAACGTGGTGTTAAACATTGTGATCGAATTATGGACTCTATGAAACTAGCATAAGCGTAATAATATCTATGGCAGCAAGTGGAGAGCTTCTCCCGCCATTTCTTGTATACAAGGAAAAACATCGTTACGAAGAATGGGAAGAAAATGTCCCTTCAGAATGCGGTTATGGCATCAGCAAGTCAGGATGGTTTGAGGCGGTGACGTTTTTTTGAGTGGT
Source organism: Vesta saturnalis (assembly GCA_036346205.1). Taxonomy (NCBI): domain Eukaryota; kingdom Metazoa; phylum Arthropoda; class Insecta; order Coleoptera; family Lampyridae; genus Vesta; species Vesta saturnalis. Next base: position 20,048 of record JARFJB010001696.1, read on the forward strand.
TTCCTAGATCGCACTACCATATTTTCGCAAGAGAGAAGGAACGAAGGTGCTGATTGGCGATAATCTTTCTAGTCATCTGACAATCAGAGTTATTGAAGAGTGCCAAGAAAATAATATCATCATTTGTGCTGCTGTGACTACCATATCATACAACCAATGATGGAGAAGATGCTAACTAGGTGGATCAAACACTTTTAGACTTCCTGAAAGAAAACAGAAATCTGAAAAAAGCAAAAAGTGAAGCGAAAGCGAATAAATGTGCCACAGGGACGAGAAATAAGAAAAGAAAATATTGATCCAGAAGAACCACAACCGTCAACCTCAGGTGTTCAAAAAGCAAAAAAATCTACAAGAACTGTTCCGGCACTAGATAGCTCATCTTCTTATTCTGATTTTGATTCCATGCCATTAAAATCACTTATCCAGCCTGAAAAGAAGGCCAAGACCACAGATGATTTGAACAGTAAAATGAACCTCAAAGTCGACCATTTTGGAGTTATTCAAGTACCGATACAAGATTTTAAAACCAAGTTTTATGTTGGAAGCAAACAAAAGAATATGCTCCACATAAATTTCCTCAGGTAGAGGAAATATGAAGATCGTTAATTTTTTGTGTTCCCGGTCATTGCAGATGAGAGTGTAATTGGGATCCAAGATGTCTATAAGAAACTGAATCTAGTTGCCATCTGACGTAGATATTGAATAGACATGTATTTTCTATAAGTTTCTTACTGCTCTTACCTGAGTATTGTATTTCTTGTATAAAATGTACTTTCCTTGGAATAAATATGTTTTAATTGATGTTGATGTTACTATGAATACCCAGAAGTTGATAGAATATTAAAAAAAAAGAATCTATTCAAAGTCACCTAGCGGTAGGGAAATACTGAATTCCGTGCGATTTATGTGACTGACCACCTATGAGGCGACTTCGGACACTATTAGATTTTTTTTTACTAAAACTATTTGTAGATAAGAGATTTGCCTTTAATTTTAATATAACATAAAAATTTTAAAACAAATAAATAAACTATATTCATTTCTAACGTTTTGGTAATATAACATTTACCATTTTCAAAATTGATACAACAGACTTAAAGGCAAGAGACAGCTGGGTGTTTAATGACGGCTTCAAACTAAAAATATGTAGAGCTTCCTTTATATTCAATTTGATGCCTACTATCAATTTTATGGTTGAAAATAGCAGAATTAGGTATTGCTAAAGAAGGTTTTCGAAGTCCAGGTGTAATACCCAAATGTTCGCAATGTCTAACAGCAAAATGTCGTCGGCTTCTACCGACATAAGTGGCATTACATATAAGACAAGTTTAATGAACATATTGTTACACAGAGCTTATATGCTCTGTTCAACCTTTCATTTATTGCATTTTGGAATTTGATAAATTGAAACAAATTTTTATAAAAAATGGTTTTTCACTAAATTTTATAGAAAGCCATATTTGTCGTTTTCTTAACAAGAAGTGTTTACCATCTACTGATCCTGATAAAACTAAATATCCAATTTATGTTAAACTACTTTTTACTGGTTCACATAGTAGTCATATTCATCGTATCATTTGGCAATTTATTAAAAAGTCATTTCCAACAATAGACTTACGTATTACCTTTACTACCATTGAAAGAATTGGTTCTCGTTTTAGAGTGAAGAATATGTTTCCAAAGGATGTTGCATCTAACATCATATATAAGTTTCAATGTAGTGGCTATAATTGCACCTACGTCGGTAGAAGCCAACGACATTTTGCTGTTAGACGTTGCGAATATTTGGGTATTACACCTAGACTACGAAAACCTTCTTTAGAAATATCTAATTCTGCTATTTTCAACCATAAAATTGATAGTGGGCATCAAATTTCCTTTCACGATTTTTCAATTTTGGACAGAGTCAATGATAAAACAGAATTGAATATAAAGGAAGCTTTGCATATTTTTAGTTTGAGGCCGTCATTAAACACCTGGCAAGATATGATGGTACTAAAAATATTGCAATGCCATTTGGTATTATTAGATATGTGACTTACATTTTAGTTTGTTTCTTTCCTTATATTTAACTTTAAGTCTGTTGTATCAATTTTGAAAATGGTATACGTTATATTACCGAAATGTTAAAACTATTTGAGTCAATTTTTTTCTGAACTTATTGCATATCTGGACAATTGGAACATATTTGGCCCGAAAACAACTGTGATTGTAACATTGGTTTGACAGATATAATGAAAGCAGTGTGAAAACTGTCCAAAGCTACCCCGTTTGACCGTACAAGATGTAAATTCATTGTACTAAGTGACACCTACTTATCAATAACATCCAAATCAGCCCTAATCTATGCTTTGATTTTGACCACTTGGTGGAAAATTTGACCGTAATTGAATAGTTGCGGATTTGTCACCGTATTTAAAAGATGGAGGTCCAACTGTAGAAAAAACCCTTTTTCCACACTTCCACATCCTTTACCTTCTTTCTTAGTATCGAGAGATTGATAACAAATTCATTATCATTCTTACGGTTTGAAGTAATCTATTTACTTGCGTAATAGTTGTAATTACATTTTTACCAGATTACTAGCGTATGGGTACTGTTTTTTACCATAACATTTTTGTTGTAGAATCATAACCCACACGAGTTTAACGTGGAACTATATTGGTCTGCAGAATTATTTTTGCTGGGTTTTAAAGCACTCTTAGTGTATGATGATTTGGTACCAAATCTGAAGTTGGGCATTTGTAATTGTGAAGATGAAATTTCTGAGAGACAGAATAATTGCCCTAAAAATAAACAACTGCAACGTTTTGTTAAGCTAAGGAATCTTTGCATTTTTATGTTGTGTATGATGGAGTATGTATATGCTTGAATTTTTATTGTTAAAAATATATGTATTTTAATCAAGGTACACTGTGTGCACGCCAAACCACGTCCATATTTTGACGCTGTTTGATGTTGTAGAACGTGGTTTATCAATAGATGTGTATGATACACTGGGTGATTGCAGAGAAAGTATTTTGATTGCTAAATTTCTACAAGCGCATCAGGCAGAACTTATAAATTTATTAAAATTTTTAGTGACTTGGTGAGTATATACATATAATTATTAATTTGTAAATTCTTTCGTATAGTTTTCAAAAACAACTGGTATACATAATTGAAAGAATAATTCAATTGATTGTGAAGTGCCAAACAGTAAGTCAAAGAAAGTTTTTTGGAAAGTGCAGGTAATGAAGTGAAAATTAAAGAATAAACTCATTTTCACATATTTTTACATTTGTTGTAGTGTTTATAAGAAGACATTATACGAGATCACGTACACTTACATTGCCAATACTGTAAATACTACTCACAGACCCTACTATAAGGAAATTATTTTACTTATATTAAAAGAGATAAAACCAAAGACTGATTGTGTAAGTAGATATATTTATTCCACATTAATTAATTGATACTAAAATGTGTTGAGATTGATGCAGTAATAGTACACAGGACGACAATGAAAAAGCCCAACCCCGTGGCGATCTAACGTAGAAATTTTGGACACCCTTTAAACGTTAGCAGTAATCAAAAACGCATTGTAATAGTCTGGTAAATTTTCCATTATATTACGGGCATGTAGATATTCTCTTATACAACCAGTTTGTTAAGGAAAGAATTCTTATGAAAATACATGATGCCTGGTTCGAAACTGACTTGAAAATCTGTTACATAAAAAGAATTATATTTTTTATATTTTTAATGAATTTGAATGTATGTGTACTATGTATATAAAACCAAACAAATGATCTTATTTTTATTGCATTATAATGGAATTTGATAATAAATTTAGATGTCATTATGGTTATTTTAAGGAATTTAAAACAGCTCCAAGTCAGTTGTTTTTCTTCACATACAGGTATTGATAATAGGAGTAATATATTTTTAATATGAATTAACTTCAATGAAATTGTTGCACAAAAATAAAAAATCAGTTAATCTACGATATAATTAGATTGATTAGGAGAAATACAAGTAACAATACCATTCCAAATTGTTTTGATTTCATTATTTCCCTGATAACATGGTGCTTATTTTTTCCCATTTTAATTCAAAACGCTACTAGCAAAAGAGGAATTTTTATGAAATCGTATTATCAAGGATGTTATTGAAATTAAAAAGCGTTCTAATTGATAAAATAGAAACAGGATATTTAGCATATAATTTCCCATTAATTGTGATTTAAATATAAAAAATCCTTTAACTCTATAGATCATTGATAGGCACAAGTACTTCTACAAATCGAATTAATATAAAAGTGGCAGTTTTTCAATCAAAAACCTTTTATATTTATTATTATTAGCATTACAACAGAGTTAACGATTTAACTAAAAGTAAACACGAAACACTAACAAAATAATACTATATAATCATAGTTTAATGATTAATATAAAATCCTTCGGTTTGAATACAAGCCCGCATTCTTCGACTCATGCTGCCCGTTAACATTTGGCAAAGGTTTCTTAAACGCAGTTAGTGAAAGGTGCATAATCTATTAAGTTTACTATTTCTTAATCCTGTTGTATGGTGGTCACACGTGCCCTTCCAGGACGGTGAGTCAACAGTAATGTTTCGCCGCCTTCTTCATATCGATCTAGCCATCTTCTTACTTGTCTTCTCTAAAATTAGATATAAAACTATTCGTATACAAATCCAGTTAAACAACTTGCAAAAAATGCAAACAACAATAATATGATCAAACCATGTAGTATACATACGTAACAAAATTACTTAACGATAGTTTACATCGACAGGACACTTCGCTTATTGAAAGTCCACTATTCAATAAAGCAAGAATAATTCTCCTTTGCTATAACGAACTATCCGTTTATCTTAAGCGACGGGGCATTTTTTCTTATTACAATAAAGCTTCACAAAGTCAAGACGGGTTATAACTGAATATTTAATAATCATATGTTCTCCTATTTATACCCTATTTTCACAAAGCAATTTTAAATTCTATTGTTACTTGTAGTAATTACATGTAATTACTTAATGGTATTGTAAATTAATTGATTTCCGGCTTAACCTTTGTGGAATAATCGTACTTAATCTAAAAATAAAATATGACGAATATACCAGAATAATAGGAAAATACACCTAGATAATTTGATAAGATAAATATTTGAATTGAATTGAAAAACGTTATAATTGCTAAAATAAAAACTGGTTATTTGGCTTAAAACTTCCCATAGGTAGGGTGACATTATTTAATTTACACATATCTCCAATGCTTTTCTAAGAAACCGGAAACGCTAAAAATGTCAATTTAGGTTTTATTAGAAAATCTCAAAATGAAATATAATGCCCACGTAAGAAAATTGCATCCTAAAACTTTTATAAAAAAACTAATTTTTTTGTATTGTAGTTTAACGAATCCTTTTCAATTTATTGGCTCTATATCGCGCCCTGAGGGGGTTTGGACCTGTTTTGTGCAACAAAACAACAGAAAATCTACCTGACCAGTTTGGCATTTAAAGGAATGTACAAAATTTACGTGCATTTTTAGAACTACTTCGAGGGTGGACTTTTCCATTGACGCCGGTTGTACCTACTGCGTTTAGAATAAACCAATGACGATTTGGTTAATCGTCATTGGAATAAACCAATGTTGTGTGATTTTTATTATAACAATAATTGGGACATAGTAAATTAGAACTAAAATAAGGTGGGTGTATTAATCGGTTACTTTTAATAAAAAATAATTAAAATTATTTAGAATGTTTCCTACATCAATAAATATTAAAGCCTTTTAAAGACCTAGACCCATAAGGTGCCATCACGACTTAACTTTTCGATAAATATATTTATATGAACTGGAATATAAGAAACAGAAAAATAAATACAAATTCAGAAATCTAGTCAATTATTAAATAAAGTTCAAACTTCAACACTTTTCGATCAAATAAAGTTACTGACCACTAAAAGATGTTTTTGTAAGGTAAGCGATTGTGCCTAAAAGTACATGCAATCAGAGCGTTCACAATGACGAATTTTCTTAAAATTCTTTAAATAATTTCGAAAAATTTATGTTTATAACAATTCTTTCTTGTTAACCTTGTGCTAGTTTAGCTAAGGTATATTTAATTAAACCAAGTCTCATTTAAAATGTCAAAATCATTAGTCAATATTTTTAGAGACTTACACTCTCCTTGTGTAGTATTTCTATGTTATCTAAGATTATTAATTTGAATTTTCTCAATTCGAAAGAAAATGTTTAGTACTCTTATTCTTCAATTAAAAATTTTAAAATATATACGTTGATTAAATAAAATAGTATTGACTTCAATATAAATTTTAATGTCAAACAGCACCTTTTGTATGACACTCGTATCAGGTTAAATTATTACACTAATCATGAACTCTTTACTTTTAATTGTATTGATTTATAACTATAGTAGTAAATAAATAAGAAACCTGCAAATGACGAACCAATTTTGAGGTCTAATTTATAGCCATACAATTGATCTTAAAATTAGATTCTTGTCAGTCTGTGCTACCAGTACATCTATTAAACCTGTTTTGTGAAACATATACACACATACATACGTATTTAAACGCACACACATGCATAAAACACACGTATACTTTAGCCCGAGTTTGTTTTGAATCAAACGTTTTTGTAACCAAATCCATTGCTTGTGTCTTTGGTTAGAATAGTTAAGGGAAGGTTTTTGCTGAATATGAATGGCTTTTTTGATATCTCAAACATCCTTAAAATGTTATTACTGTAATGTAGGGCACGTTTGAATTAAAACCGTAATAAAAACGGTTAACACAAGTGTTCGATATAGTTGATCCAAGTTAAAGTTTTCCACTTTTTTAATTTCCACAAAATGACAACAGAATTAGTTTCAGATATAAATAGTCCGCTAACGTGTGTAATTTACATATACAACTAATTGAAAAGTCACAATCACTGAAATAATCACAATTTGCTGTGATGTGAACATATTTTATAAATTGCATCAATTTTGGCGGTAACATGTTCGACCATGATCGATCGCTTGATATACAAACCGTTTAATCCATACACTCGAAAATTGATTTAATCATTACATCTTCGATTAAACTTTTCTTAAGACAACTACTATTGTTTTTTATTTTTTAGGTACATGATAATAACTCTCGTGTATGGTCAGTTCCATCTGCTGAAGAAATAGAAGGTTCTTCAATATTAAAAATTTTGTAGGTAAAAATATTGGTAAAATAAGCATATTTAATATAGTGTGTCTAGGATTCCTCGTAACCTAGCAGATAATAGGCTTCAAGGCAAAGAAGAAATATATTTAAAGATGTTTGACATTCTAAATATTTTGTTGAAGTCTATTGACCTTCAGTTAAACATTGTTAATGCAACGGTAAGTCATTATGTGGACGTAGAGAAAATAATTATACAGTAACGATTGGCTTAATACGGTATATATATATATATATATATATATATATATATATATATATATATATATATATATATATATTTAATTTGTTTACATTTTTGTAAAGCTAATGAACAGATTAGCGGAACATCACACGATCGTGTTGTTATGACTAATTTCTAACGGACTAAACAAAAGCGCGAAAAAAATTTGATTACTACACTGGTGTCAGAGATAAGGGGGTGAGTGTCGATAGCTCGGTGGTAAAAAGTGGGTATGGTGGTGTTTTGAGTGTAGGGTGAATAGAATAACAAATCAAATCAGGAACAGTCATAAATCAAAGGGCGCCCGTTTGTTTAAAATCAAAAATAGGGAATTAATTAGACTCATGAACGCTAGTACTCCACAGCTATGTTCAAATACAAGTAAAAACTTGCTTACCTTTCGCAGCATTCGTCAGGTAAATCAGTAATTGTGCTTCTGGTCTTGTGCTCTCTATAAGTTCTTCCAAAATAATAGCACCTAATCACAAACAAATAACGTGATTTAAGACCAACTGTAAAGGTCGTCAATCTTAGTTGCTTCAGTTTTACTTTACTTAATTTTATGAATGAAACTCTATTTCCAAAAATATTAATCTTAAAAATGTAACATAAAAAATAGCAAAAAACTCATTAAATAATCAACGTGAAAAGTGTTTGTCAAAATTATAAAACAAATAACAAACATTCATCGGCAGTGCAAGGCGTATAATTTAAAAATTACTATCAAACGAATAACAACAAGAAAGTAACCAAAGCTATTGTTACCTATTAATTCATGTGAACAGTAAATAATGACTGCTGTGAGTGCAAAAATCCATGTAATGTTACATGTGATATTAAAATAATACGCTTAAAGTTCATTAACAGTGTAAATTATAATAAAAAAAATAATTTTCAAGGAGTAGTATGTACAATTATTTTAAAGTCAAACAAATAAATTCGCTTCCGGAAAGAAGTGATACACAATCTTTCTTTCTCTAAACTACTGAGACCCGATATTGTCGATTCAAAACAATCAGGCGCCCATTTGATTAATCTATTCTGTTTGATTATATATATATATATATATATATATATATATATATATATATATATATATATATATATATATATATATATACCGGTGGCGACTTAGTACGTGGACGGTCCATATCGTTGTTGTTAAAGAAAACAGAAATATTATATACAAAAGTTGTAGGATACGTCGAGGTGCACATTCCTAAAATATTTTATAGTATACAGAGTGCTTCAAAAAATAGGGGCGGCAGAAAGGTTATTTTTTTAAGTGGCAACCCCCATTTTCTAACAGAATCGAATTCAGCATAAAATTCTAGTTATAGTACAGTATCTTACTGTAAGGTTTGTTGGGGAAAAAACAACCTATCCAAAAAGTCGGAATAGTTCTGTAAAAGAAAACTGGTTATAACTTATACAGGACTTACTTTTTTTAAATGGATCACTATGTATTTTATTCCGGAATGTTATAGAGTATGTTATGCTCTATAAATTTGCAATTACAACTAATATTCTAAAATGGACCATTTTGCCACAATTGTAGGTTTTATTTTCCTAAAAAACGGACTAACGGAAATGGAAAACATGCATTATAGAAGAATAAACAAGACTTCGTTTTACAAACTAAAGTAGTAAGAAATAAATGATAAGCGAAACAAGATGTTTCCCCAGCACATAATTCAATAAATGTACAGGACTACCTGTCATTGCGGTTTACAGGATTGAAACTTACAGTGCAGTAGCTTGGCCAGTCCCATCATCCGATTTAAGTCCGTTGGATTTTTTTCTGTGGGGTTACCTGAAAAACCAACTGTATGATGAGAGTTTTGAAAATGAAGAGAAGTTGCTAGTATAGGTTTAGGCAGCAGTTAATACAATTTCGCCAGAAATACTAGACCGTGTTTTAAATTCTTTAGTAAAGAGAGCTTACCTGTGTCTAGAAAATAACGGCAACCTATTTGAACAGTTGTAGTTATTTAACTTTAATTAAATAGGTTTAAAAGATTGGGGTTGTTAAATTTGTACATAAAAAAATATTATCAAATACTAATATTAATCCGAATTTTCTTAAGTGTAATAAATGGTTCAATTCCTAATAAAAAATACTGTCGAATACAGGGCGTTTCGTTGGTTACGGTGATATAAAAAAGTACCTTTGGTTTTAAAAAATCTTTTAAAATAAATGAAGGAATTATGAAAAAAGAAAACCCCAAAAATCTCATTTTGTTTTAAATCTCGGAAACGATAAACAATAATACACTTTCGTAAACTACGTGTGAACTTGCCCTAAATTATACAATTTTTCTCTAATTTAACCGCCTTCGTATCTCTTACCGTTTTCAAGATCCCCATGCTACTCATCCTTGGGCATGTTATATATATATATATATATATATATATACAGGGTGCCGGAAAAATGTGGAAATTTCTCGGAAAAATAACATGACAAGTTTCTATACATTTTTTTCCTCCAGACCCTCCCTACGAAGATGTGAGCCCCTTAAGAACGCCGCTGGAAATAAGTTTTTCTTGAATAATTTTTAAAGTACTTGACATAATTTAATAAAAATTCAGTATGATGGCCACTAGTAAGGGCCTCTTATAATAGTATCCTTGAAACGTATTTAGCTTGTTTAGTTTACCAGGGATGGACTAAGTTGTACACCTTAACGCCTAAATTTTTAACACCCTGTATGATAAAGATCTAAAAAAGATATTTTTGGGTAGTTTGAACCTTTCTCTAAAAAAAGGTATACTTGTTTAATATCGATAAAATTAACTATTTTTGAGAAAAAAAATAATAAACGAATTTATGTTTCATTTTCATTTAATTAAAAACTTCATAAGTGGGTTCAACATGGGCTCTGATACACTCGCAAGCACGACGAATTGAGGACTTCTGTACCCGCCACAATAACCCCACATTGTTCCTTAGCACATCACAATGAAACGTGATTCTCTGTAGAAGCTCCTCCCCAGTATCAACCGGACTAGAATACACCAAGGTTTTGAGGCTTCCCCACAGGTAAAAATCCAAAGGCGTCAGGTCGGGAGATCTAGGAGGCCAGGCGATAGGTTCACCTCTACCTATCCAACGGTTTGGATAGACGTTATTTAAGTGTTCCCGCACATCAACGCTAAAATGAGGAGGTGCCCCATCGTGCATAAAGTACATGTTTCGGCGGGTTTCAAGAGGTAAATGCTCTATTAAATCTTGAAAAGCGTTCTGGAGGAACTCCAAATAAAGTTGTCCATTCAACCGCGCCGGCAATACAAATGGTCCAATCAAAAAATTGCCAATGACTCCTGCCCAGATATTAATTGATTGAAACTGATGTTGATGATGCGAAACAATAGTTGCATGAGGATTTTCTTCAGCCCATACGTGTGAGTTGTGTAAATTCGTGATACAATTTTTGGTAAAAGCTACTTCATCTGTAAAAAGAATAGTGCTAATGAAGTTTTCATTATTTCGTTGCTTATCCTATAGCCAGTTTGCAAACTGCATTCTACGAGGAAAATCTTCAGGAATCAATTCATGCACTTTTTGCAAATGATATGGGTATAACAGCTGTTCTTGAAGAACTTCATGAATTATTGTTTTTGGCTTATTAGTTTGTGCGGCTAATTTGCGAGTACTCGTTGAAGGAGTGCCATCTATCTACAGCATTCAAAATATTTTCCTCTAATTCTACCGTATGCACTGTTCTTATCAGGCCAGCATCAGTACTTTTTTTCTTAAACATTCCTAAAGTTATAAAGAAAGTCAATATTATTACCTTAGTAACCGAAATCACTCACCATTCTCTCTTATACGTTTATCAACTCGTTGAAATGTCTTCTGGTTTGGAATAGTACGATTGGAAATCTCTCGTGATATCTTTTTGCTTCCAAAGCATTGCAAGAGGCAAGACCATACATGAGATGCATATCTGCATATTCAATAAAAGTGAATTCCATATTTCGAATAAGTTTACAATTCAAATCACCACGAAATCCAAAAATCAGTAAATTTAAAGTAAATTAATGTCGATCAATGTATCAGCGATGTGACAAATGTCAAGTTCTAAAATGCAGGTTATTTATTCATTTTGTATCATAGGAATGTTTGACATATGTTTTTTTGAGTGAAGATAAATTAAATGAACAAGAAATAAAATTATACCTCGTGGGTCAATAAACTCACTTAAGTTTGCAACATTTTTTAAATAATTAATATGTTTAATTTGGTTTTCCTAATTTATTATTAATAGTGTTTTCTCGTATAAATTGGATAAAAACTGGCTTAATTTTTGTTAATAATTTATTAATTATGAAACATTAATTCGTTTATTATTTTTTTTCTCGAAAATAGTTAATTTTATCGATATTAAACAAGTATACCTTTTTTTAGAGAAAGTTTCAAACTACCCAAACATATTTTTTTTAGATCTTTATCATACAGGGTGTTAAAAATTTAGGCGTTAAGGTGTACAACTTAGTCCATCCCTGGTAAACTAAACAAGCTAAATATGTTTCAAGGATACTATTTTAAGAAGCCCTTACTAGTGGCCATCATACTGAATTTTTATTAAATTATGTCAAGTAGTTTAAAAGTTATTCAAGAAAAACTTATTTTCAGCGGCGTCCTTTAGGGGCTCACATCTCCGTAGAGAGGGTCTGGAGGAAAAAAATTTATAGGAACTTGTCATGTTATTTTTTAGTCTTCTATCTAAATCCGAGAGATTTCCAACATTTTTCCGGACACCCTGTATAATGTTGAAATTTTGGGTTGATTTGAAATAACTATAGACTGTGTTTTCTCCTTAAATAGAAAATGTTTATTTATTAAAATTACATTTTAAACAATAAAAGTTATTCACGAGCTATCCTAATTGCCAAATAAATAACACGCTCACGCCCTTTATTCCACTGAGTTATCAGCCGCCCCTTTCCTTATCTGTTGCCTCCTATTCTACTGTCATTTTCGCCCGTAACAAATTCTACGTATGATATCCAAATATACTAATATTATAAAAAATTCAACCACACGTGACTTTAAAAATTACTGAACAATACAACCACTTATTATTGTAATTTTAAGCCTTTCATTTTGTATTTACTGCTAGTAAGAAAACGTAAAAATGATTTAAAATCTTGGGACTGTGTTAGATTATAGTTAAAATGATGTTACAATGTTAGTTTTGGTACATAACTAATTTCATAAAAAATGTTGTAGATGTTGTTTAATGAACTTGTGGAACATATTGAAGCTATTCAAAATGCAATTCCTTATCACCCATTTGCCAATGAATACTGTGCATCTGCCCTATATGAAACATTTTCCTTCTTATTCATGCAGAGACGTTTTAAAAATCAAGCTTTTGGCCAAAAGGCAATGGAATTGCTAACAAAAGGTCGAGATTCTGGCAAGTTAAGCTCACAATTAAAGGTTGTTGCTTGTAAGTCTTTGGAATCTATAACTGAACATTTTAAACCAGAAATAGAAGATTAAAATGCAATTTCAAGAGAAAATATCTCTTGTCTTAGTTATAAAAATAGTGTTAATAAAAATGTTAAAATTTCAGAATAGGTTTAAATGTTTCTATGTTTGTTGTGTATATTTATAAGTATTGACTGTTACACAGTTTAGTAGTGGTACAGTAAGGTTATGACATTTACTTCATTGAATCCATTAAATTGGTGCTAGAACTGTGAGCCACTTGTGATATGATACACTTATATAAAAATTGACTGTTTAATTAGCGTAAAATTATTGTAGTTATCTACTCTTCAGTTTCTTTGTGGAGTAGTACAACAAAATGTGAGCTACATGTAATAAGTTTTTGTAGAAATTGACTGTTAAATTAGTGTAAAATTGTTGTAATTATTTGCTGTTCACAGTTTATTTGTGGAGCAGTACGATTATGACATTTAACTAAAGAGGATTTCGTTAAAGCAGTACCAAAAATGTGAGTTAATAATAATGTGCTTATACAAAATTTCACTGTACAATTGTTGTAATTATGTGCTATTCACAGTGTATTTGTGGAGCATTACAATTATGACATTTAGTTACGAGATCATTTTATTAAAGTGGTACCAAGAATGTGAGCCACTTCTGATACACTTGTATAAAAATTGACTGTTTAATTAGCTTAAAATTATTGTAGTTATCTACTCTTCAGTTTCTTTGTGGAGTAGTACAGCAAAATGTGAGCTACTTGTAATAAGTTTATATAGAAATTGACTGTTAAATTAGTGTAAAATTGTTGTAATTATTTGCTGTTCACAGTTTATTTGTCAAGCAGTATGATTATGACATTTAGTTAAAGAGGATTTTGTTAAAGCAGTACCAAAAACGTGAGCTACTAATGATATGCTTATACAAAATTTCACTGTACAATTGTAATTATGTGCTCTTCACAGTTTATTTGTGGAGTATTACAATTATGACATTTAGTTAGAGATCATTAATTTTATTTAAGTGGTACCAAAGATGTGAGCCACTTGTGGTATGCATATATAAAAATTGACTGTTAAATTAGTGTAAAATTGTAATTTTCTGCTCTTCACAGTTGATTTGTGGAGTATTACAATTATGACATTTAGTTAGAGATGATTTCATTAAAGTGGTACCAAAAATGTTTGCCACGTGTGATAGATATGCTTTTATAAAAATTGTCTGTTAAAATAGTGTAAAATTGTAGTATTGTTTCTTCACAGTTTAATTGTGGAGCAGTACGACTATAACATTTAGGCAGTCAGCCGATTAAAATAGTTCCAGAAATGTAAATCAATTGTGATACACTTTCGTAAAAAATGACTGATTTTGTAAAATAGTTGTAATTATTTAATATGCACAGTTTATGAAATTATGACATTTAGGAGATTATTAAAGTGTTTGCAGAAATATACACATTGTTCGAATTATGTACTTATACATTTCACTGTTTATTTGTGAAACAGATAGATTATGACATTTAGGAGTGCTGTCTTTTAAGGTGGTACCTGGAATGTATACTAATTATGATACACTTACATAAAAATTGGCTCCTATTAAAAATTGTTATAATTTCACAGTTTATTTAGAAGATGCCCTTAAAGTGGTAATAGAAATATGTACCACTGTGATATGCTTTTATAAAAATGTTTGTCACTATGTTTTTCTGAACATAAGTCCATTAAAATGGTAACAATAATGATACCAAATATATTATTACTCAAAATGTCCATAATTTTGGAAAATTTGGAAAAATTGTTATCCCATTTGCTTTGCACACTTTATAGTGGACCAACTAGATTATAACTATTAGGGGACAATTATGTTAAAGAAGTACCTGTAATTGTGATACATTTTTATATAAGTGCAATGTTATTTTTGTCATTGCTTTGTTCTTAAGTGTGGAGCATTTTGACAAGTAAAATTTGTCTATTGAACCTGTCTGGTGACATGCACTATTGTAATACTTTATTTGGTTGATTTTAGTTGCTTGATTAAATGTCTGTGTCTAATTAAGTTTCATAAAATCAAAAAGACTGCTAATAACATAGTATTATTAAATGTTAAATGTTTGTATTTTGTATCTAATTTATTCCTGTTGTAGTTTTTCTATTTATTATAAAAATAAAGTTGCAACAAAAGTTTCTCTTTTTTATTTATTCATTGAATTTGGGTGAATTCTACATTTTTATTACCCTTAATTTTACACAATTTAGTACACATTGAAGTACTTTTGGTTGCACTTTTATACAAAACACCTTTTATTTTTACAATGGTTTTTTTAACGATTTATCATCTTTTACATTTTTATTTTACATTTGGCTATTTAAAATTTCTAATCTTTTCATTTTAATACACATTTGGGTAGTCTACAGATAAAACTTTCTTTTTACATAAAAGTTTTTTTGATTGAGTTAATCCCCAGCAACGAACAAGTATGCGTTTACGCAAGTTGACCTCACAATTTACCACAGGGAAAATCGTATTCCCTCGATTAATAACTATCGGGTACCGAAACATTTTGATAAGTTGAACGAATAGAATGTCTCTTCTGTTATTTCTGTGTAAATTTTTGCAACAATTTGCTTATAAATAAACAAACACGCAATTTTTATTTCACCGTTCTTTTAGATAAGAAGATTGTATATTCTCAATTAATAAAAAAAAATGTTGAGTACCGAAACCTTTTGAAGACTTGAATGAAAAGAACATCCCTTGTGTTATCTCTGTCTAAATTTTTACGATCAATTACTACCACATTCTTTTTGAAATACCTTTGAGGTCTCCTAAATCATTTCTTCAGCAATGCCGACTTTCGCAACATTAGCAAAGCAAAGGAATAATTTAAAACATACTGCAAATGTCAGTGTCAATATTCACTATTTAAAGGAATAGCCAGTTCCATCTACTACACTATAACAGAAAAAAAACAACAAATTTGAGCAATGCCTATAACTACCCACTACCTTACATGTAATGAATAACAAAATTTAAAAATGCCACCACCGAATGAAATAGTATAGTTATCATATGTACGTTGACATAGAGCTTGTTACTTACACTGGCACCCAGTTGCCAGCGGGCATTGCAATATCTTATAAAAGTGTCAAACCGTTTCGGTAATCCATAAAATCCTCTTGGTTGATGTGGGCGTAACGACCCATTTCATATTCCTAACAAATATGAGCATGGTTGTTGTAAATCCTACAATGCAGACCGTCTCATTGGCGATGGGCGTAAGAACCCATTCCATATTTCTAACAAATATGAGCGCGGTTGTTGTAAACCCTAAAATGCAGACCCTCTCGTGTGTCGGCGTAATGACCCATTGAATATTCCTAACAAATAAGAGCACGGTTGTTATAAAATGCAGGCCCTCTCAGTGGGCGTGGACGTAAGGATCCATTACATATTCCTAATATGAGCACGGTTGTTGTAAACCCTAAAATGTAGACTCCCTTAGTGGGTGTAGGCGTAACGATCCATTGTATATTCCTAACCAATATGAGCACGGTTGTTGTAAACCGTAAAATGCAGATCCTCTCAGTGGGTGTGGGCGTAACGACCCATTGCATATTCGTAACAAATATGAGCACGGTTGTTGTAAAATGCAGGCCCTCTCAGTGGGCGTAAGGATCCATTGCATATCCCTAACAAGTATGAGCACGGTTGTTGTAAACCCTAAAATGCAGACTCTCTTAGTGGGTGTAGGCCCATTGTATACTCCTAACAAATATGAGCACGGTTTTGTAAACCGTAAAATGCAGGCCCTCTCAGTGAGCGTAAGGACCCATTGGATATTTCTAACAAATATGAGCGGGGTTGTTGTAAACCCTAAAATGCAGACCCTCTCGGTGGGTGTGGGCGTAACGCCCATTGCATATTCCTAACAAATATGAGCACGGTTGTTGTAAACCCTAAAATGCAGACTCTCTTGGTGGGTGTGGGTGTAACGACCCATTGTATATCAGTAACAAATATGAGCACGGTTGTTGTAAACCCTAAAATGCACACTTTCAGTGGGTGTGGGCGTAACGACCCATTGTGTATTTCTAACAAATATGAGCGCAGTTGTAAACCCTAAAATGCAGACCCTGTTAGTTGGTGGGCGTAACGACCCATTGCATACTCCTAACAAATATGAGCACGGTTGTTGTAAACCCTAAATTGCAAACCTTCTCCAGTGCGTGTGGGCGTAACGACCCATTGCATATTCCTAACAAATATGAGCGTAGTTGTTGTGAACCCTAAAATGCAGACTCTCTCAGTGGACGTAAGGACCCATTGCATATTGGAGAATTTTAAGCGAATTTCGCTTTGAATGCACGTTCAAAACGAATTAATAAGTGTACATTGTTTTATAATACAGTTAGCGAAGTTGGGTGTATATAGGTCACTTTTGATATTTTCGGAAATATTAATGATAGGACAGACGGTCACGTGATACACAAACAAATTAGAGGTCACGCTCATACCCTAGCGAAGAGGAAATTAGAACATATGAGCGCTCTTCAGTATAGACAACGTAAAATATTAGCGGCAGATGAAATATTACTTGCTTAGAAAACAGTTCATGATATTCCAAGTGTTGATGTGGCTATGCAAATAACATCGGAGGCGAACTGTGAAAACGATCTTTCAGCGGACGATTTTGAAAAGGTGTCGATGACGTATGGTGATCAAGAAGACTTGTACGTCAGGCATTTTCACAATACCAATCGTATTGTGGTGCATTTACGTTTCGACTGGTGCTTGGCAGCATGTACGGAATTATATAAGAAACATCAAAATCAGAGTTTATATTTAGATTGCACGGGCTCAGTTATTAGAAAATGTTCTAAAGATAGTACACGGGTTTTTTATTATGCAGGAGTTATACATTATCCAGTTGAAACCACAGATATTATATTGCTTATAGTTGAATGGTTTCGAATTCTCACACTTCGGAAACAATTGGAAAGTGGTTATGCACCACTATAGACCCCATCAGCAATTCCGTTCAACGATGACGTCACAGATTTCAGTTGGACCCTTTTCAGCGAGGTCATAACAAAGTTCGGCGACATGAGTGTATTAAGTTACATTCAGGGAACCTACAAACGATTGTATGACGATGCTAAAATTGTAACAACGGATGCGAAGGTTTCTGGGGCCAATAAAAAATTAAGATCCATTTGGGTAGATTGTATACTTAAATATATCATCTTTGCAATCACTTGTAAATCTCTTTTTTTGTGCTTTCGCTACCATTTTATCGAATAGGTATCTTACACCCAACGTAATGGCGGCATTGCATAGGTTTGAAACTCATGATGCTAATTCAGAAGACGATACATTGTCTGAGCCATTGCTTGATGACGAGGAAAACGTAAATTTCAAAACTTTATATGCGAAGAGGCTTTTTTATAGAGATTGCCTTCATATCAAAAATTCTATTGTGGTTTATTACAATTCCAATTCTGAATTTCAAATTAATTCCTGGTACTGTCCGTCATTTCTTTTAATCACTCTTCAAAAATATATGCCATATCTGCCATTTTGGAGTACATTGTTAGTTAAAAGTGATTGTAAAGACGTCCTTTCCAATTCACTAGTCAAAACGTGATTTAATATCGTCAAAAACCACATTTTAAATAAGAAGGTGAATATGAAATGTGTCCGTTTTTATTCAAAAGTTACGCGATTATTTAGACGCCAACAAAAGGAAACACGATTTAATTTGTTAGTGAAAAAACCTCGTAAAGTGTGTGTAACTGATCAACTGAACTCTCAAGAAGAGACCTGGAATAAAAAACCTAAGCGAATTCACCTTCCTCAAAAGACCGTTATGTTTGCTACTGATTCCAAGGAAAGTGCTCATGGGGATGGTGTGGCGACAGAATTTTTTCGAAAACAAAGTTTTCAAACATCACACCGTAGTTTCAAAAGCGAATTATTCAGATTTTCAAGATTACGTAACACTCCATAGTCAAGAATGGGTAGTATCATTTATCATTAATTTATTTTTGAAACTTATCAAAGAACATCCACAATATTCTGCTATCATGAATGTGGGCATTAACTCCTTTTCCATTGAATCACTCTCCAATCTTCACCGTTTGTCCCTTGAAAAAACTGTCATCGAAAATAGCCATTGGTTCCTATTCGTTGCCGATGACAAGGCACATAAATTTTATGTTTTGAACACTTCGCCAATTTTTTTAGAAAATTCCCCGCAAAAATATTTTGAAATGTTTACGTACGTATTGCATTCCTTAGATATTCTTACAGAAGTTTGGAAATTAATTTACGTACATCATAACAAGCAAAGGTATGGTTATAACTGCGGTATTTTCTTTATGCATTACGTGGAAAACATTGTGCAGAATAGCAAAGTATTTAAATACGATAGTTTTTTTAATCCTGATCAGTATCGTACACAGGTGCAGGTATTCCTTCTAAACTCATCGTTACCAATCAATGAATTTTGTATCCATTGCTCTCAATCTAGGCCCTTTTATATTGAGTCACCATGGTTTTCATGTCCAAATTGCGACAAATGAATACGTACCAACGAAAACGATACTGATATTGTATGTTGTGGTGCACAATGTGAGAAATCAGTTAGGGAATGGGTTCAATACGATCACTGTGCGCGGTGGGTGCATTTTATGTGTTTGCCCGATGGAGACATCAGTCCTTTCGAGTAGAAAAAGATTCCATTCCGGTGTAACATTTGTAAGGTCGTATAGTCAGTATGTCATCCTACGTCAACTTTGGTTACCTTCATTACCGATAATTCCTCCCACTAACTTTAACGCCCACGCTCACTGAGAGAGTCTGCATTTTATTAATATGCAACGGGTCGTTACGCCCACACTCACCGAGAGGGTTTTAGCGATTACCGAAACCGTTTGACACTTTTATAAGAGTTTGCAATGCGTGCTAAGTCTGCTAGCAATTGGGAGACAAGTTCTATTTCATCGTACATATGGTAACTATACTATTTCATTCGGTGGTGGCATTTTTATATTAAGTTATTAATTACGTGTAAGGTGGTGGGTAGTTCGGTCTAGGACAAGTAGCTGCCGCCAACTGGCCGCTGCCGGCTGGTCCCGAGACAAGTGGCCGCCGGCACAACGCCGCTGCCGGTACAAATTGACTTCCAATACTTGTAAATGGGTAGTTTTATTTATTGAAAACAAAGAAACAGACAGTGAAGTAATAACTCTAATAAAATATTTACAAAGTGAATAAATCTACAATATTTACATAAATGCAAGGTAACAATTAACGCATGTATGTATATCACATCTAAATAACATACGCTTTTAATTTATACTTATTTATCTAAGGTTTCATTTTATAACGATTATCGGAAGTCACTTGAACATTTTCACAAATAAGTAGTTTATGCGATCGGTATGCCGTTATTGTAGAATGTTAATGGCATGTTTATTGCCGCTGACTAATTGCCAAAGGACAAAGAACAATTAGTTTTACCCCGAAACGTTTATCATGTGTTTAAAGCGTTCTGTATTGACACATCTATTCATACAACTATTAGTATTATATGTGCAGTTATAAGTAGCCTTTAAAATAATAAGACTACGTTTTTTAGAAGTCGTCGCTAGTATATTAACATATTTTTCGTTGTACCGCGGGTGGCTAGTTGTCCCGGCGCCCAGTCGGCCAGTTGGCGGCGGCCACTTATCCCATTCCGTGGGTAGTTATAGAAATTCCTCGAATTTGTTGTTCTTTTCAGTTATAGTGTAGTAGATGCAACTGACTGTTCCTTTAAGTGGTGAATATTGACACTGACATTTGTAGTGTATTTTAAATGATTCCATTGCTTTTCTGTTGCGAAAATCGGCATTGCTGAAGAAATGATTTAGGAGAGCTCACGTGTTAACATACAGAATGTGGTAGTAAGTAAATTGTTTGCAAACATTTACACAGAGATAACACAAGGGACGTTCTTATCGTTCAAGTTATCAAAATGTTTCGGTACCCAATAGTTTTTTATTACTCGAGGAAACGCGATTTTCCAATCTAAAAGCACGGGGAAATTTGAAATTGCGTGCATTTGTTTATTTATAAGTAAAATGTAGCAAACATTTACACAGAGATAATAGAAGGGATGTACTTTTCGTTCAAGTCTTCAACATTTTTCGGTACCCAATAGTTTATTATTCGAGGAAATACGATTTTCCTGTCTAAAATCGCGATGAAATAAAAAATGCATACATGCGTTTATTTATAAGCAAATTGTTGCAAAAATTTACACGGAAATAACAGAAGGGACGTTCTTTTCGTTCAAGTTATCAAAACGTTTCGGTACCCAATAGTTTTTTATTAATCGAGGAAATACGGTTTTCTTATCTAGAAACACGGGGAAATTATTCTTTTGCTTTGCTGTTGTTGCGAAAGTCGGAATTGCTGCAGAAATGATTTAGGAGAGCTCAAGTGCTCACAGGTATTTGATAAAGAATGTGGTAAGTAAATTCTTCGCAAAAATTTACGCAGATAACAGAAGGGATGTTGTTTTCGTTCAACTCTTCAAAAGGTTTCGGTACCCAATAGTTTTTTATTAATCGAGGAGATACGATTTTCCTTTCTAAAATCGCGGTGAAATATAAATTGTGTGCATTTGTTTATAGATAAGCAAATTGTTGCAAAAATTTGCACAGAGATAATTGGCGGGACGTTCTTTTCGTTCATGCTATCAAAATGTTTCGGTATCCAATAGTTTTGTATTAGTGGAGGAAATACAATTTTCCCTATGTAAATTATGAGGCCAACTTTCGTTAAACGGATACTGGTTCATTGCTGGGGATTTTCGTTGCTAACTGTATGCACTTGTTAACTTTGGTGTTTGGTTGCTTAAGCATACCTAAATAAGTTTCTTAATTAATTTTCAATGTTCGCTAGAAGGATATTTAATAAGAATCGTTTCACAAAAAAAATAAAGTTTTTACTCGAGAGTGCTGAATATTCATTGTTTTCTTCGCATAGAGTGGTTTTCAAGTCCATACTAGGTATCACGAACAGCTCGACTTCCATCTTAGAGGTACGTGAATCTATTATTCTGTGGTATTTTCTAATGACTGATTACAATTTTCAGCTTGAACTTTCCATTGACCTTGCAGTTATTTTTGTCCTGGTTATTGTCGTTTCTGTTCCATATTTTTTTTCTACAACTAAAAGAAGTTTAAGAGTATACCATCTGTAGTTGAATATATTGTAACTTACCAAGGAATTCCATCTTCATACAGCTTTGGTTCATCTCGTAGAAAAATAACTTACGTAGAATATCATCATTGTGGAAATCAACAAAAAGGTCAGACGTTTTTAATCATAATTTCCACCCCTATAACCTCAGTTCCTTTCTGCTCCTTTCCATAATACTAAAATTATAAAAACTACTAGAATAACTCCTTGCTTTCACTAAAATATTATTTAGAAAATGATACCCCGAGCTAGTACCTGTATTGCCCAAACTCTTCGATCTCCATGTCATCTGGTGAGTTTCCCTCATCGTGGAAGTTGGCAAATGTCCAACCTATTCTTAAAAAGGGCGATAAAACCGACCCCTCAAACTATCGACCAATAGCTATCACTTTCATTCTGTCGAAAATCATGAAGAAAGCCATTAACCACCAACTACTTTCGTTCCTCGAGTCCAATAAACTCCTAGACGACCACCAGTATGGGTTCAGACAGAGTCGTTCAACGGGTGATCTTTCATATGTCACCTAACTCTGGAATAACACATTAAAGAGGTCCGGTGAAACAGTTGTAGTGGCTTTAGATATTTCAAAGGCCTTTGACGAGGTTTGGCACAAGTGCCTATTTTCCAAGCTCACTTTGTTCGGCTTATCAGATATGCTCATCAATTGGATATCCAGCTTTCTTGACAAAATACGTATACGCGTTGTCGTCGATGGCTTCTTTTCGAAAGAAACTACTATTAACGTGGGAGTACCCCAAGGATCAGTGATAGCTCCTACAGTTTTCCTACTATACATAAATGACCTCATTTCCTCAACAACTAACCCGATCCATTGCTTTGCAGACGACAATACTCTACATTGTAGTTCTTCTCAGTTTTCCCACAACAATAAGTCTAGTCACGACGTTAAGGTGAAAATGGCAGCCTCAATGAGCAGTGACTTAGAACGTGTCCTTGAAGGGGGAAGGAATAATCTACTCACGTTCAACGCCGACAAAACGCAGTGTTACCTTGTGTCGGCCAAGAAAGACCGATCATTTCCTGCTGTAAATATAAATGGCTTAGAACTCAAGTTTTCAAACTCTACTTCTATGTTAGGGATGTCCGTATCATCGAACCTTTCATGGATTGACCAACTTTTGTCAGGCAGCAAGACAACTGCCCGTAAACTAGACTTTCTATACAGATCTAAATAGTACTTCACATCGCAACAACTCCTTTTACAGCATAAGGCTCAAATTCGACCTCATCTGGAATACAAATCCCATCTCTGGGCCAGTGGTCCCCAATTCGCCCTTGATATGGTAAACCGCATCCAAAAAGGGGCTATAAGGCTTATAAATGACCCGTCTCTGACTTCTGACCTACAGTCTCTTGAGCATAGAAGAATAGTTTCTGTTCTTTCTTTCTTCTATCGCTATTATCATGGCAAGTGTGCATCCGAAATACACTCCTTAATACCTTCGCAGGCCATCCTCGCTAGGAACACTCGGTTTGCCCATTCACACCATAATTACGCACTCAAAATTCTATCGTATCACACTAAACGGGCGCAATCTACATTTTTCCACACGGCGACCAAATTGTGGAATGCACTACCCAGTTCTTGTTTTCCTCCAAACTTTGACTTTCGGTAGTCTAACAATATACCTAAATCTTCGCAGTGTTCCTGAGTGCTATCACGTTAGTCACATTTTAACCTGTTCGGGAATACTATAAGTAAAAAAATTATCTTTAGCCTTATCTGAAATTCCTTTTTCTTTGTTTTTTTTTATTTGCAATCTATAATTATAATTGATAAAAATAGTGCATTACTTTATCACTAAATTACTTACTTTTTCATTACATCTTTAATTTAATTTTTGTGTAAATCATTCTTTTAACGACGACCGCTTTATAAACTGCTGTCGGCCATATTTCTATCTTTTAATGTTTGTGACGTATTAACTACTAAACAAACATGCGCACAGTACTTTAGCTTTAAATATCTAACACAACAAAAAAACAATGAAATGGTTAAACATAAAACAAAACACCATGAAACTAGGTTAAAGTGCGTACAAAATTATAACATTAAGAGAAAAATAAGTAAAAAGCAGTTTAGTTACACATAAACACAATCAAAAAGCAATGTAATCACACCCACAATCGTGTTATTAATAATCAGAATAAAAATCGTAATAACAAACATGTGGCCCTTTAAAACCAATCATGCCGGTCAAGTAAATAAGCAAATAAAACAATAAGGCAAACTACGGTACATATAAAATACAACAGTAAAATTGCACAGGTGATAATAAGGTAAATGGAAGGACAAAGGAAAATTGTACGCAATTGTCTGGTGACTACTAAATCAAGAAATACATTCGTAAAATTACAATAAATTACATATAAAGAGAAATCCATTCGCAGGCAAACAATTCTACTTAAACAAACACACAACAAACTCATTAAAACAAAGCCTTACAAGGGTAAGTTGTAAATAGATCATAACATTGTGACCAATATATAACTTTGAGTTTCTTTAAAAAAATACAGCGCCTCTTTCTCAGGTTAAATATTCATCTATACAACAATAAAAACAAAAATAAAATTCGAGGTGTTTAATGGTCATTTGGCAATTGCCTATTACAATTAGTAACCAAGGATTATCCTGTACTCGTTCGTCAGGCCCACCTCTACACAAATATAAATACAGGATGTTCCAGTTTTTTAGTAGCAGGACTTGAATAGTCGATAGAGCTTTCAAAATTAAGACAAAAAGTTCATATAAACATAGGTTGCCAAACGCTTAGTTTTGGAGATACAGGGTTTCAAAGTTTTAATTTTTTTTCAGTTCTTTTAATTTACCTATTTAAAATAATAAATCCAAATTTAGTACATATATTACACTTCTTAAACTCAATATTAAGAGTAGTTTAACGTTTATCAATATCTACAGAGTAGTACATTTTCTGGGGTGGTACACCCTTTATCCCCCCCGAACTTTTTCATGCGACGCCTCTAACTCTTAAAAACCAAAAATTTAGATTGCCCATTTGATTTAGGAACTTGAA
The DNA here is from genome assembly GCA_036346205.1 of Vesta saturnalis. Taxonomy (NCBI): domain Eukaryota; kingdom Metazoa; phylum Arthropoda; class Insecta; order Coleoptera; family Lampyridae; genus Vesta; species Vesta saturnalis. The sequence continues at coordinate 45,277 of JARFJB010001696.1, forward strand.
AAAAAAATGCATAGTTTTTGAGATAAATTAGCTGTAATCCATAAACAGCTTCCAAATGGTAAGTAAAGAACGTCTGATGCTCCCGCAAAAATAGTGTGCCATGAAAAGAACAATAAAAAAAAAGAATCACATTATGTCAAATCTCACGTTTCATTTTAAATACGACTTGTGCATAAGAAAGAATGTAATTTATTTACATATTTTGTTGTGTTAATTTTTATTGCAAAAGTCATCTTTGAAAATGCCATTTTTGTTTTCTAATCAAGAAATAGCGGATATCCATTTTATTTATGGCTTTGTAAATGGAAGTTCAGCAGCAGCAGTCCGTGAATATAGGCGAAGATTTCCTTTTAGAAGAGCTCCGCATCCTTCAGTATTTGTGTAACTGAAGTACGTCGTCTTGTTAGAATGGCTGGTATCGCCGGTTTATTCCCGATTTCTCCTCCCTTATATCCCCTTTGACTTCTCTCACTAAAAAGAATACTCCCTTTGTTTGGTCTCCCGATTGTAGTCGCGATTTTCTCTCACTTAAAGAACATTTGGCCTCCAGTCCTATACCTTCTTGTCCGGATTTTTCGTCTCCTTTTAGCATTCAAATTGATGCCTCCGATTTTGGTGTTGGTGCCGTGCTCACCCAAACAAATTCTCAAGGTGAGAGCGTAATTATTTATATTAGTCGATCACTAACTAAAGCAGAACGACACTATTCTACTACCGAGAAAGAGTGCCTAGTTGTTTGCCATAGAGAAATTTAGACAATATGTCGAATGGTCACCTTTCATCACTTCGGGTCGTTTAGCAAGATGGGCTGTCGGACTGCAACAATTTAATTTCACTATTATCCACCGTAATGGTAAAGATCATGTTGTACCTGATACCCTTTCTCGTTCGGTCCCTAAAATCGATAGCATATGTAAAAGGAAACCAGCCCCTGTCGGATATTAACCTCGCAAAAATTGGTTGTTTTATTAGAACTTCCAAACATGTTACTGTTTTACGCCTTACTTTGCGTTCTGTGGCAAGGAACATATTTTGTATCGTGATCTTTCTCCTAAGTCCTCTGATGATTCTTCTCCACCTACCTTCGCTCGTGGCCGTTCTTGTTCTACCAAATTTTCTGACCAATATTACAAATCCCTGCAGACCGAAATTATAAAGAAAACGAAACTGGCCTATCAACGAACCCAAAAACAGTATTACTTACGACGTAGATTTATTCGCTATAAGACTAATGGCTCTGTATGAAAAAGTAATTTCGTCTTGTCTGATGCCTCTAAATTTTTCAACGCTAAACTAACTCCCAAATTTGTCGGACCTTACAGGTCAAAATAGTTATCTCTCGCTGGACCTATGAACTTGAAGATCGAGACGGTAAATTGGCGGGCGTTTGGAACGTAAAAGACTTAAAACCTCACCATACTGTTTCAAACTATGATTCTCCCCCCGAAACCTCAGTTCCTCTCCCATCCTCTCCTGACAAATATCCCCGACCTCGTAAACGTCCTAAACAGAATACTATGTGTTCCTACTAGCCGCGTTTTCGTGTTGGTGTTGGTTTTCTTTGGGTGGATGGCTGAGTGTTCAGGTTCTCGGCACCTTTTAGGGGTTGCATCCACTTCCTTCTTTTCGTTCTTCGGATGTAATACCCTGCTCGAACATCCAGAGCCCTTTAATACTTCTTTCTTTTTTTTTCGGGAGGGGGAGTCTTAGCATGAATATTCCTGTGTGCTGGGGGTTGGGATTGGTGTTTTGGGGACGGGTTGGGAGGTTTTTAGGGTGGCGGCCCTTTAGTCCGTCTGGGGTTGGGAAAGGGGGGCGTGACTTTCCATGTATACTTAGATGAATGGGTGAATGTGGGATGATGACGACAACCTACCTACACCATTGCGCGATAATTATCCACTTTGTGATCCCAACAATTTAGGATACACCTGTTTTTAGTTTTCACAATTTATTTATATTTTTAGTTTTGAAAGGGGTACCGCTTACAGTATACTTTCTTGTACGCTGTGCGTTTGAAGAGTGCGTTTGCTGAGCATAAAGCCGATCCAATCTTTGGCAAACCGGTCTGGCTTTTACTCCTCTTGTTTCCTTTCATTTCCCCGTTCCCGCCTGTCCGATTCCCCGATGAAGGGACGGGGGGGGCGTTAAGAGGTGCAACAATTTTTTCTATAGCTATTTTCCCCTCTTCTTTTTAGGTAAGCTCTTGTAATGTCATTGAGGGTCGCTCTGGTTTTATGAGTACCGAACGACGAGTAGGGTTGAAGAACGTAGTAGGTTTGTTTTTTTTTATTTTTATTTTTTATTTAGTTATGACCTGAGTACCGGCTGAATGCCGAAAGGCTCCCAGTGGGAGTTGGAGCTAGGCCGTGAATGGGTTCTTTTGGGTATGGGTTGATATGTTGGGGAAAGTTATGCACGTTGTGTAGCATCAGCTACGCAGCGTCTACGTCGGGGTTGTTTTGCTCCTTCTTTCTTTTTCCTCTTTCCCAGGCTACCTTCTTGATGGGTAGGAGTTTGTAACGTGCTAAATTTTCGTAATTTAAAACATTTCACATTGTGATAATTTACCAGATTATATTTATTGGACCAAGGTACCGAGCTACGCCATCTATAGTCAACTGGCTGAATCCTGAAATGGCGTAACTATTCAGAGATAGACTATTACGGTAGTTTAGGGAACTCTCGGTAGAGGGCAGGATAGTAAAACACTTCAAACAAAATAAATCGATTTATTATCATTTGGTAACAAAGGTGTCCATATTAACAATTTTTGGTTTTAAAAAGCGATAACGTCTTCTTCTTTCGGCCGATCGCCATTTTGACAACGTCGTGAAAATTCTTGAGCTCTTCTAAAATTGCTAAAATCGAATGTCTTTCGGATGTAGTGTTGCAATAGAACATATTTTGGACTTTTCTGAACAATGTCTGTGCGAAATTTTGTTGCTCGCAATTACTTGTGGATGTAAAATAATTTTCCGTTGTAAAATTGAGTAAGCTGTCTCTTAAACCTTCTTACTTGCTAGTAATACCTGTTTTTTTGTTAGCTATCGAAGACATACAACCAATAAACCAAATTTCGCTTTCTTCCGATCTACTAGCGGAAGGCATTAGTACCATTTCATTATCTTCGCATGAGACCTTAGAGATTAATCTCACTTCGTGTAAAGTTTACATACCTTTTTCTTTTAGCACGTACGAAAAGTTCTCTGATCGAGTTATCTGTTCGATACTGTTGTGTTCGGAGTTGCTCCGAACTGGTAATAGACCGAGAACTTCAATTTATATCCATTCTGTAGACGGTTTTCTTAAAGATCTTAGGTGAGTAGACGCCCCTTTTTCCTTTTTCCTCCGCTTCTCATATAAACACGTGACACGATGTTTCATAATATTAAGGTAATGGGGATAATAAAATTTAAAATTGGCGATTACGTTCGGATTTCTAAATATATACATCAATATTTTCGAAAGGTTACACTCCTAGTTTTTCCTCTGAACTATTTAAGATTGCCAAGGTGAAGGTTGGTAATCCTGTTACGTATGTACTGGAGGATCTGCAAGCTAAACCTATATTAGGTCAATTTTACGTTGAAGAACTACAGAAAACAGCTCATCCGAATATATTTCTCGTTGAGAAGGTGTTGTCGCGTAAGGCAAATCGACTATATGTTCGATAGCTTGGTATGGATAAATCACATGATTCCTGGATTAATAACACAGATTTCGTATAACATGTATATATTTTCATGTAATAAATGATTTGTTATATAACATATCTTTTGACATATGTACAATAATAATAATAAATAATTTCTTGATCTAAGTCTATGATAAAATAATTTCTTAACCTATAGCATAATAATAATAATGATGACTATAGCTGATTTCTTAACCCAAATCCATAGTTATGTCTACGTCCACAAGGCAGCGTATCGATGACATTAAGCAGCAAATACCTCTTAACCCGGTTGTTAAGGGCGACTTTACGCTGTTTCGTACTATAAACGTGGTGGTTTTGCGATATGATGCTGCTTTGTGTGACGCTTGTAATATTCCCGCTTCTTAGGCAATTTAAATAATCATTAAAACTAATCCTATCTTTAACAACGTGATCTGTAACACATTTCAACTTTGTTACCTCATAATCCTTAATCCTAAAGCTATATTTTAGGTGACAAAGCTACCCTATCAGTGATTATTCTACCACTCATTTTGTCTTTCATCAGGCCAAATACTTTACTATTGCATCTCGGAATGTTATATACGTTATTTGCAGGATAATCAGAAGTATCGAATCGCGAAATATTATTATGTATAAGATCATACGCATCCTCACACTGCATCTCGTAAACAAAGCTAACGGTATCCATATATAATAATTTCATGTAATCATCGTCGAATTTGATGAAATTATAGTGGAAATCGTAGATTAATATTTTAGATATGTCTAATGTCCCATATATAGTGGCCTATTAAACCAGATTTCCACATTAGATAACTCGATAGCCATCAATTCCTCATTAAATATTTCTCTGCTGTGGAAATTCGGTTGGGAAATGTAATAATTAGCTCCATACCTACCAGTTTAATCAAAATTAGCGTTATTCAACAGTTTGTATAAATTTTTCCCAAATGGGTTAGTGAATTCCGCTCGCAACCTTGTATTCAAGTATATATATATATATATATATATATATATATATATATATATATATGTATGAGTGGAAAGGAGCCCGTTGAGGACGTGACGTCATCGGTTGTGGGGAGGACACGACCACGTGACCGGGCCCATTTCCCTCCCCTATGGCTTCTTTTTGTGTTCGTTTTTCAGCCCTTTGGTGGTATTTTCACCCCCTTGAAGAAATGTTTACCCTTAATTACAGCTATTTTGACTGGGGGCCGGCTTCTTTTCGAGAGCGATTTTCAACTCCTTGGTATAATTTTCAACCCTTTGATGGTATTTTCACCCCTAACTACGGCCTTTTTGACATTTCAACCCTAGTTAAGGCCTTTGGTGGCCTTGGGGGTTAGATCATACCCCATAGTTCCTGATTAGTCCATGGACATTGCCCCCATGGCTTCTGATGGTTCGAGGTGTACGGCCATTTTGCAGTCCATTTTCGTATGTGGCCTAATGCTAACTTGCAAGACAGGTGTAGGGCGGCGCAACTTGCTCTTTGAAATTGTATTTAAGTCCGCAGATTGTGGCTGGAAATCTGTATTTGTATTCTAATAAGTGGTGCTAATGCTAACTTGTAAGACAGGTGTAGGTTGCGCAACTCACTGTCAGGCCTTCGCCCCTTGACCAAAAATTTGAATTTGTTTGTGGCTCATCTAGCGGTATATTTTTAAAGGTACATACAGGGACCAGTAATGGTTATGGCCGGAAATTTGAAGTAAGGGCTCGAACACTAAGTTATAAGGTGTGACATATGCATCTGGGTCTCAACCTTCCGTTACGCACAATATATTTTGGCTTTAATTATGTCATAAGTAGTAAAAGCTTTTTTTTATTTATAATTAAACATGTAGTAAAAAACTTATTTACAAAATAAATCAATGATAAATTATTTAATCTAAAATACAAAAATATTAGCGTATAAAGTCCACACACATCCGAATGGTAATCCTTCAATATCGTTTTGTTATAATGGAACCATCTAGAATTCTTCTCTAGGAAACGTAAATGATAGCCTTGCGGGGACCGTCCAAAGGAGTCAAAATACTCGCCGTCACCATTCTCGTCAATGTAGATAGCAGTCCAATGTTGACCTGGTTTGTTTGCTGGATCCGTATTTACAATAATTGCACACGGTCTAGGTGCCTGCCTCGGTACTTGATTAGAAGCACATACAAGTCGAAACACATTCTTGGGGCTGTGGATCGATTTCAAACATTTCAACACTTGTACCGCATACATCTTTGGAGTTGGTCTGCGTCCAGTCTTGCGATAGTAAGGCGTTTTCCAGTGCACACATAGGCTCAGCGATGTTATGGTTTAAACAGCTGTAAGCCTTGATTATTTTTTCAATTTTTTAAGCGGTGGACAACCAGTCTCGTCCAGATTTATCACTGGTTTGTTAAGAAATCTGCTGTTTTTCACTGCCCTTAACATGCATTTTGTTAAACGGCACAGCGCTCTTATCAGATCCTCTTGGAATTTGTTGTAGTGTACATACCCCGATCGCCATTTCAAACCGTGATATTTATCCTCTAAATACCTTATCTGTCTTGACATGGGTTTTGATATAAGATAATCTCGAGGCGCCTTTATCAGCATCAACAATAACGAGCCGTGATCTGTAACCACAGAAAATTCTTTTCGGTATGAATTCATTATCATCACCTCTAAACCCTTGTACGTCCAAGTATGCGTCCAGCTTCTTTCAACTGCTGCTGTACACTGAAGCTTGTGTTGTAGAGCTGCTCCTTTTAACAGCTGAAATCCACAGCAACATTCCGATGTTTATCGATCTCAACCACGTTGTCGAATTCGGCGTATACCAAACAGTTAACGGTTTTCGTGAGAGCTTCTTCAAAGCCGACTTCCATCCGAAGAGATCCATTTCTAACTAAATTTCAGTGGGTGTTAGCATTTGCAGACAAGTCAGGCGTTAGGTCAAAGGCCATTAAACAGTAGCCGTTGGAGTAATCGCTTCTCGATATGTCGTTGCCCTCTTTCAAAAAATGAATACCCGTACCGAAAAATAAGGTGTGATACGCCCTTACATATAAACCATTAGCTGTAAAGTCTGGTTGTAAGGCTTTCGAAGGAATTTGTTGGCCGTCAATATATAACGGCTATATTTACCACAAAACCTACGATACATCGTTTGGTAACTGACCCAGGAAGACATTATCCAATGATTTTAGCTGTATGCCTATAGGTATAGTTAACACTTTCACGTCTGTCCTTGTAACAGGGTATTTTGCTGCAGTGGTTTCTAAGGCTTTAGCGTGAGCAATTAGAATGGTGAATTGATTCGCATATGCCTCGCCAGTAAACTAGCGTCCATAATTCGCGTCTTGTAATTTGAACCTTGTGCTGCCATTAGATTAAAACTATCTCTTGATCGTACAAATTTAGTCTTTAACTAAACACCACTTATAAGAAACTTTTCTGGGTTGAACAAATCAGATGCACATGGCCAATCATCTCAATCTGTTTGCTGGTCGTTGCAAGTACTTGACGTTTTGAGAAGCCATTATTTGCGTGGCATAGCGTATTCACCTGTCTGGCTGTCATTATGCCATAAGGTGCAACCTAGATGTGAGTTCTTGGCGTCCTTTCCATAATTTAACAACGTTTCGATATATGAGCAGTAGGCGTAGGTGTTGTTTGGTTGTGACACCATCTTCTGATTTAAGTAAACTTCCATTTGCGAGAAAAGTGAATGCATCCAATTGTTTACCGGTGCTACATCTGCGTCAGTAAGTGCTGCATCATCTTGCTTTAGAACTTTAGCTGTAATGTACAACATGGTCTGACTTAAATCTATGAAATCGTTCCCATTTCCCGGCACTACAAATTCTATTGGGGCGTCATCACTAAGAGCTAATAAGGGCTTGTAAAATATCCATTCACCACTCTCGATACTTGTCTGCGTCGAGGTTAAAGCGAACAAATCCAATTCTAACTTGACGCATTCACACGATTGTGCATGTAAAAAAGCCATTACCTTGAAAATATATCGTCGTAAGTATAGTGCATTTCACGAGTAATTAGAACTCTGCAATATGGCCGCCATTTAAATTTGTCACGAAATAAAGCGCGGGGGCGCTCATTGGCGTAATACCTTTTGTCATATAAAAAAAAGTGAAAAACTTATTTGAATAAATGTATTAATAATAAATTCGCCATCACCACGCTCACCTAGTATTATTATTATATACTATTTTAACTATTTTAATACAAATTTTAAAAAAATGAACAAGTATGTAGTAAATTATTTTTTTATTAATAATTATTGCGTAATTAAAAATCGCAGAATTATAAACAGAAAACCCTAAAGTACTCAGTAATCGATATAAACTGGACTTTGAGTAATTGTAAATTTCTTTTTCTTTGCAAGTGGTGAGCAGAGTGTTCAGAGATATATGTTGATCTAAAAGTTTCAATTTAGTGGAAATCGTTAATATCGTAATAAATAGTACTTACTGTCCTTATACATCTGATGTATACAATTTCTTACTTTAAGTTTCATAAAATCAGAAACATCTTGCGATTTAAACTTTGGTCTTGGTTTTTCTATTTTGGTGTTCATTTCTTCTGGGTTGTTGGTTTTATATTTCAAAACCGTACATCTGCTAATACCAAGACATGTTGCTGTGAACTAAAAGTTAAAACATTTTATTTATTCTTGGACTGATTTACTATTCCAAATTTGAATAGTGTACTTACTTCAGCTATATTTCCAAAGTCTACAGCTACATTTTGATGTTTCTTACTTGAAAAGAAGTTATATGCATTTACAATTATTGCTTGTGCTTCTGAAGACTTTTTTACGCATTTATATGATCGCGCTGTAATAATAACAGTTAAAATATGACAATTAAGAAAATATTGTATAATCTTACCGAAGTTGCACTATAACTGTGCAAATTTTCAATAAAGTTCTCGTCTTCAGTTAAAACAAAACTTTCTTCCATTTTAGTATACAAACTACACAATCACTATAACCGTTACAAATTATTGTTTACAGTATAATGGCAAAATGGAAAATTGATTCCACATTTATGAGCAAAGCAAGTGGTCATTAATGATTTCTAATGCACATTATGCTAATGTAGTAATTTGCAGTTTCAACATTAATTACGAATTAGTAATGGTAAATTTTCAGAAATTCTTAATAATAATGATATTTGTTGGGAACATTCTTTTATTTTAACGATGTTTATTTCTTACAATAATTAATTTAATTGAAAAATTTTCAATTTTACTAACCTAAGTTACCTCTCCGCGTGATACGCTACTGAGTTGGCAAATAATATTTTAAGACGTTTCAAGGTCGTATTTGTTATTATATTTGTCTTTTGCTATTATAATGATGTAGGAAAGGATGGAAAATGCGGTTCAGAGTAGGCAACTGAAATATCCCTTTCATTACAATGTTACACTTATAACATTTTAGTTATTTTATAATTGAATGTTGTTCATAGTGGAATGGCAGCTATATTATAGAGGTCTAATTATTCGTGAAATGCACTTTAGTTTTCTTCTTCTTATTAGCAACAGCTCTCTGCGGAGACTGGCTATTATCGGTCAGACGTACTCTTTTATAGCCTGAACCCTTTACCATTTTATCGATTTTCTCGTCGGCTTTACGCTTAAGGCTTCTACCCGCTTCGTGAAATCTTTCTTGAAACGTCTCCTTAATAGGTCGATCCTCTATGACATTACCAAGAATATTGGTACCCGCCCTTAGAGCTTTTCTCCCAATAGCCCTTGCGCCAGACTTAAATAACGGTATTATACTTTTAAATATGTCTCCTAACCAGCTTCCTATACCATGCCCACGCTGATATGGTGCACCTCTGTAGATGAGATATTGTTGATAAGGACAAACCATTATTGGACTTTCTTAAAGTGTAGCTTCAGACACGACGTCCCAAACTCGAATAGCATTGCTGCACCCGTATCTGTTTTTATATTAATCTCGATGTTTTCAAATTCTCGCGTCATCACCCGTTTGTAGTGTGCAGGCGAAAAAATCACATCTTTATGGCTCCCATGAGCGTAGTTTTCTGAAGTAATGTTTATTATAGGCATAAACGGAGATAAAACATCACCCACAATTTGCGGTTCAACGGTGTCGCAATAAACAAACATCTACGTTGGTAATCCTATCCATATATTAGCAGGGTGCGGGGGTATTGGTTCTATAGCTATGTTCTGATACGGGCAGTAACCCAACTGTAAGGCTAGACGTTGTGAGAAGCCGAATTGCGACAGTGTGGTTTTTAATATCGTAATGACACGCTTAGTTAACTTATGGTATTCGATTGTTAACAATTACTTATTAGCTCGTGGTTATTTACAGCGTTGGCAATGTCTTTTATACTGGCATAATTCCCCGAAGCGAAACGTAGCACATACCAACCGTCCTCAATATAACTGATTCTAGGACGTGCTCTTCCTCTGCAGGTGGCTAGGTTCTATAATAAATTAAATTGTCTGTCGCACTTACAGCGACAAAAGAGCAAGGGTACTGAATTTCCGAAATGCCTACAACCCACAAGACCGTTAATCTTATTCGCTTGGGCAACTGAGTAATAAAACTTGAGGTCATATTATCAGGAAAATACGGCATGGAACTATTACTCAATAAGGTAAAATAAAACTTCATTTTATATATCTCTCAGCTGCGAAGCTAACACCCAATTATTAAATTTGTCAATGTATCCGCGCCACTTGACCAATTATTGTTTATATCGTCCACGGCCCTTCTCGGCCAAAACCTTATCGACTTTGAATAGGATGTCTCTATCAACCGTAACAACTTGCAATTCCTCCTCGTGAAAGGTGCCCTCAACAGGGTCTTTATTAAGATCGATTATGCGGTAAACTGGTGGTCTTCTGTTTATCACTGCACTAATTGTAAAAACTTGGTTCTGGCGATTCTAACATGCTCTCCGGCTTTATATTTAGGCTGACGTGTTGGTCCTAAGCCTTTCGCATACAGGTTATTCCACACTTCTAAAATGTTTTCATCTTTACAGCCGCAGGGGCCATCTTTATTCTTGAATGAGGGCTATTGTTGTAAGCAGTCACAAATTGTTGGAGTACATCAATATACCTGTAGGAATTTTGTAGGTGAAATAACGCCACATCTTTGTTTTCAATGTTTTATTAAATCTTTCAACTACAGATGCTTTTACATCATGGTTATTTGTTACATACAAATTGATATTTTGTTTCTTGAAAAAGTTTTGTACACAGCTCGCCACAAACTCTTTACCTTTATCCGTCTGCAGATTTGCCGGTGTATTGTCACAATCCTTAAAAATATCGGCGAATGCTTCAATTACAGATGCTGCTGTCTTCGTTTTAAGAGCTTGCGCCCAGACCTTCTTGCTAAACACATCAATAACCGTTAGGATGTAGTTGTAGTCACTATTGTATTTACTTAAAGTTCGCACATCACAAAGATCCGCTTGCCACAGTTCGTACATGTTGTTCACAATATACCTATTACGCTGAAACTTCCTCCCGATTGGTTTATGTATCGTATATGGTTCCTTTGGCTGCAGCCAATTTTTCACTTCGCCATATTTGCCTTTTACAACGTTAGTTAAAGGTGTTATACCCGCAAACCCTGCCGAGTGTGTGGGATCATAGTATACAGCATCCATTGTAACAACATTTTTTGTGGTTGTATTAAAAAGTACATTAATTTAAGAATCGTTCATTTATTTGGCGTAATATTAGAAAAGTTTTTAATTATTAATATGTAGAATTGAGAAAGGCAATTATATTTGCATTTCCTAGAACATATCTTTTGGGTGTAATATTACATAAATAGTTATAGTTCCCTTTCTTAAAAAATTGGATTTATATTATTGTATCCGCGCAAAGCGTGAAAACTTTTAGGGGGAAATACTCATTTGAGTTATTCTGAAAGCTTTTTTTTTAATTCACTTAATGCTGAATGTTACAGCAGTAAGCATGGTTTTTACCTAATTTTATATTTTGTGCCATCAGATTGTGATGGTAAGTTATTTTCTAATTCATTATATTTAAAACTAAAGCATTTGTTTGTTTTTTTTAGGCACTTACTTTGCACTTCTATTTTACTTATTTTGCATTTAGTTTGCAATTATTTTACTCATATTTTTTTAATGCATACTTTTATATGGCATTTTTATAATAATTATTTTTAATGGCACTTATAAGTCAGTAATTTACTATTCTATTTTCTAATTTAAATGGCAATTTTTACTTGAATTACATTTTACAATGCAAGTTCTACATACTTTTATAAATAAATTTGGAATTAAACTTCAAAGAAATTCAATAAAGTTATGGACACAATATATAAAGGGAAATAAGCAAGACATTGACCTCACCAAGTTCATCATTCTGCTTCATAGTTACCAGTTACAGTTTATGTACCGAACGTTCAAAGGTAATGTTTTTATATAATTTTAGAATGGTATAAGACTTCTGATTTTTAACCTTTTCAATCAGATATTAAATAAACTTAAGTATATCATGTTATTTTATTTTCATTTTGATAAATTGTTTATTATTATTCCTTAACTAGGTTTTGTTGTTCCTATATATATATATATATATATATATATATATATATATAAAAAGACAACATGGCGCTCGAGATTTTATCATTTTTTCATAATTTTTAGATAACATTTTTTTATGTATTAAGTATAAGTGAAAATAATTAAGCTTATGAGAAGCAGGCAGTATTTCAGATATGTTAATTAAACTCTAAATTAGAACTCTCCCTATCTCAATTTACCGATGAGCCGACGGCAGTAGTGATTGTTATTTGATAATTTTTTATATTAATTAAAATTATTCGACCAATTACAAATTGTTTATTACATCATCGCTTTTGTGTTAATGTTATAAGTTGGCCCAGTTTTAGTGTTTATACACTTGGAGCCGCTTTTAATGTTACACCATGTTATGTTCGCCTACTATCCCAATCTAGTGGAAGTCTTCTTCTTCTTCAAGAGGATCTTCTCGGTGTTTCCCGCGATTCAATATCGGCATCGTAATTCTCACCTATAGTCGTAAGGGTGCGTTCAAGGTTAAGTGTTACAGCAGCATCACGTCTTCGCGTATTTCCGATAAACTCTCGTGGTATATTTATTTCTTTAATGTACGTCGCAAACTGTCGCCAACCGTGTGGGTTTGTAGTTTTTCGTTGTCTTAGCGTTTCGTGAACCAGATCGATAATGTTGGAATGAGGGATGATCTCGTCTTTTATTGTGACAGTACCCCTTTTATCCCAAAATACATCACTATTCGTATTCAGTATACGTAAGAAGGCCTCACATTTTTTCCTATATGAAGTCGGCAGTGTTGATACTACTTCGTCGTCTGTAAGGTCCTTGCGTTTCGGTGAATCATGAACATCACCGCTGATGGTTATGCTAGCAGATTGGCGTAGTTGATTGGGAAAGTGTAGATATCTTTGAAGAACCTGGTTGTACTGCTGCAATTTGTCGTGGTCAGCCATTTGGTTTTTGAAACTATCCATATCGTTGCCCAGCTGCGCTAAAATGTTGTTTTGTGTGACAGCTGGTGCCTTGTATACAGTAAAGTAAAGTCCAATAGTAGAATAACCATCTTCTTCAGATTGTGGTCCATGGTTGTTATTGAAACAGATTACCCAGAATACCTCCAAGTAATGGTCCTAGCAAGAGTGGCCGTTCTGTACAAGAAACTGTTTCTTCCTTTTTATAGATTCACCTCTCTGGGCTAAGCGTTTTAAAGTGTGCTTATATTGAGAGAGTCAATGCTTCTGATCAGCTGACAGAGGTACACGACTTTTTAAAATATTGTGTGATACATTCGACCTGCTTACTATCAAGGCATTTCAGTAAAGCATCACGTTGACTTTTACTTAATCTGGATAATGCGTAGAGGATATCCGTGTTTTTGGTTATAACGTCAGCCATCATATATGATGTAATCTTTATGACTGTGCTGTTTAAACCCTTTTTTAGCTGTATATACCTGACAAATGCCTTGAGGCGTGAATATATTTGTTCATAGCACGTCTGGCGTATTCTGTTTTAAATCGAACAATAAATATACGTGTGGCATCCTTGTATGCAGCCTTTAAGTATCTGAACTCTATCACGTGGATTCTTAAGCAAGATTATGTAATGAGCATTAAGCGAAATATCTCTCTGTCCGCGCCCTTGGCGAAATATGTTTTGAAAAATACGCTTAGGTTTCTATGATGACATCCCTTTGTAAAAATATCCACCACCGACCCGTTAGTTTCGCGCATTAGATTGTCAATTAAGTCCGGTTTTTTACCATCAGACTGTTCCATATCAGGTAGCTCCTCCTGAAATTCCACTACGATGTCATTGAATAAAGCCTGCCGTTCTCTGTATAACCAGATAATTTTTTCAAATGTTGTATCGCAGTTTTGATATTTTTTAGAAATTCCACGATGCTTTTTGTTTTCTACAATATAATCATAAAATTATTAATCCTTGCCTAACTAGTTAATTATCAGATTAGACCGTGAAATTTTGTTATTGTTTTATCGATATTGAGTGTGAATACCGTTTTTACATAACCTAAACGCTACAATTTGTTTTAAACCTTTTAAAAATATTAAGGCCCTGAAGATTTATGTTGAACACAAAATACTCGTTCTTGTAGTCGTATTAACAAAATATGGTGGAATGGTTACTGTAGAACTGGACGAGTTAAATGCATACTACATGAGCGTTTCTATAAATTTTTCAAGGCCGATGACCAGCGTATAAACCAATTTAATGAGCAGCTGAGGATTAAAGACGTTTCATTAATCTCTTTAGGAGCCGCAGGGAAAACAACAAATTTAATATTCAAGTAGTAAATGGTATTATAAAATTATTTTGTTATGTGTTATTGGTTTAATAAAATTCTTGCTTCGTTGTGCATGAGATTAATTTTGATAGTGATTGACTTGAACGACAGCGAAATTTAATTATTATTTTTTTTTTTATGATTGTGGACCTGAACAGGCTAAATTTGTCCTATCGTGCTAAAGCACTCAGGAACACTTAGGAGGATGGATAGAGGGATAATGAATTGTCAATAGATGCCTATGAACAGCTACCTTACATTTTCTCATATCAAAAGTGAGAGGAAAACAGGAACTAGGGAGATCCTTCCAGAGTTTAGAAGCCGTGTAGATAAATTTGGATTGAGCCCGTTTGGTACGACAAGTGGAGATTTGTACTGCATACTGATGATGTGAATGAGAGAACCGAGTGTTTCTCGCAAAGATAGCCCGAGATGGTATCAAAGAATATAATTCAGCAGCACAATAGCCGTTGTAATAACGATAATACAAAGAAAGAACTGAAACCATCCTTCTATGCTCAAGAGACTGTATGTGAGAAGTTAAGGACGGGTCATATATAAACCTAATCGCTCTTTTTTGAATACGATCAACGATATCGAGAGAATTATATTCCAGATGAGGCCAAATTTGGGCCTTATACAGCAGAAGGAGTTGTCGAGAGGTAAAGTACTGCTTAGATCTGTCCAAAAGCCTATTTTACGAGGAGCTGTTTTGGTAGCTTACGGAAGATGGTCAAGCCATGAGAGATTTGAAGATACAGTCATACCCAACAGAGTAATAAAGTCTGAAAACTTAAGAACTGAGCCATTCATACTTACAACAGGAAATGATCGATCTTTTTTGGCGGGCACAAGGCAACACTGAGTTTTGTTACCATTAAATTTAACTAGATTATTGCTTCCTCATTCGAGAATACGTTTAATTGATTGAATTTGCCATTTCAGCTTTCATTTCTTGATTTGACATAGTTGACATGGGTAGACTGAGATGAATTACAGTGAAGAGTGCTATCATCAGCAAAGCAATGGATGGGGTTAGTTGTTGAAAAAATAAGGTCATTTATGTACAGCAGACAAAGTGTAGGTGCTATAACGGATCCCTGTGGTACGCCCGCGTTAATGCTAACTTCTTTTGAAAAAAACTACCACACGTATTCGTCTTTTATCAAGGAAACTAGAAACCCAGTTGATGAACGTATCATTTAACCCAAACGAGGTGAGTTTGGCAAGTAAACACTTATGCCAAACTTGGTCAAATGCCTTTGAGATGTCTAAAGCGACTACAACTGTTTCACCGGACTGCTCTACTGTATTGTTCCAAACTTGGGTCACATATGAAAAAAGATCACCTGTTGAACGACTTTGCCTAAACCCATATTGGTGGTCACTAAGGAGTTTGTTAGTTTCAAGGAACGTGAGCAGTTGCTGATTTTGCATGATTTTAGACAAAATGGAAGTGATGGCAATTGGTCGGTAGTTTGAGGGATCGGTCTTATCGTCTTTTTTGGGAATAGGTTGAACATTTGCTAACTTCCATGATGAAGGGAATTCCCCAGAAGACAGAGAGATCGTATAGAGCTTAGATAGGACTTGCACTAGTTCGGGGGAACATTTCTTTAAGACAATAGCTGGGATACCGTCTGGGCCAGACGCCTTATTGAGATTAAGCCTACTGATGATCGATTCCAAGAGCTTGTACCGAAAATGAATTGGTTTCATAACCTATGAAGAAGAATTGACTAGGGGCACACCTTTTCCAGAATCATTGAGAGACGAGTTTGATGCAAACGAATCCACAAAAACATTGGCTTTGTCTACAGAATCAGCAACTACCGATCCGTCAATAGATGTCAGGGGGGAAGTGAAGATGTTCCAAAGTTTTTACTAAAGGCTTTAGCTAAAGACCAAAATTTACGACTGCCTAAAGGAGATGTAGCTAGTTCATTGCATTTTCGTTGTTCGAACAACTTTTTAGTTTTAGTGATGTCACTTTTGCAGATATTTCTAGCACCAACGTCATTTAATGTAATATTTATTTTTTAAAGATATTGCATCAGCACAAGCCTTATTGAACCAGGGTTGGGAACGTGAATGACCTATACGGTATGTTTTTTGGGAATGTATAACTTCATTCCCATGAGGATGACTTCAGATACTGAAAGAGCGATGTCCGAAGTAGAGGACGACTTAAAACAATATTCACGCCATGGAAAGGTTGCAAAGAAATCCCGTAAATCACTCCATCGAGCTGACTTAAAACACCACAAGGTTCTATCGGTTTTGCGTACAACAGTGGAATTAGGTACAGTAGAAATGATTTCTATTAGACAATAATCGGAAAGACCTAAAGGCGAAAGAACGGAAGTTTTATAAACAAGAGGGTTTGATGTAAGAAAGAGATCTAGAAGATGTGGAGTATGATTAAGGTTATCAGGGATTCTCGTGGGTTCAGAAATCATTTGTGTGAGATCACATGAAATAGCAAATGTTTCTGCACTATGACCAGCAGGATTTGTAGTGGATGAAAACTGAAGCCAATTAGAGTTATGAACATTGAAATCGCCTACAATTGAGATATCGCAAGATGGAAACTGAGACAGGAGATAGTCAACTTTCATACTAAGGTAATCGAATAAGTCTTGAAAGTTACTGTCATTAGGAGACCTATAAATGCAACAGTAGAATTTCACAAAATAAGGACCAGAATGTTTAAACCAAATCACGTCAAAATTTTTATTTTCTCCTCTTGCAAGCAATTCTGTCCTTGATGTAGGCACATACGCTTCCTTTACATCGTAAGTTAGAGTGTAAGTGGTATTGAGGAAATTGCAAGTCGGGTGACTCGGAGCTTTCAGAGGAGACTTGTGTTTCAGATAGAAACAAAATATCAGGTTGTAATTGTTCAAGATGTTGGTGAATAGCATTAAGATTAGACCTGATACCGCGGATGTTGCAGTAGTGAATCAGAAAGTTGATACTTTCGATTACCGAGGTCGCTTGGGCCCTGCCCTCCCGGACACCCGAATGGGGCAGGATTTTACGTCCGGCATTTATTACCCTAGAAACCACAGCCATCTTATTTTTTAATTTGGGACTTTTAATCTGATAGGAAGACAGTGAGGGCGAGAAGGAAGAATAAGGATGAGAATAGAATAAGAATGAAGGAAAAGGTAACCAGCAGCCCTTACCGAGCTCAGAAAATCGGAGACCCAATATTAAGGAGCCCCTGGTAAGGGTGGTGGTACCTCCCAGGCTGGCATGGAGTATACATGCCTGCCACCTAATAAGTAACTCATAATTAAGATGAAACGATTGCGATACGTTGTAACTTATAATTAATACCAAAATATACTGTACGTAACTGCGGTTTGAGACCCTCCATATTTATCGTCAAAGGTCATGTAATGGTAAGCTTAAAATAAGATAACATTAACGTTTTTACATTTTACAATGAATTCGCCCTGTTATGATCCCACAATTGCTGATATTCTCGATTTTGAAGATTTACTGCTAAATTACTATTGCACAACAATACATTAAGATGATGCAGTCGTGAAAGAGGAGGATAAAGAAAATGTGACGGAGCGGTGATCTGGTTAATGTTAATAGCGAAAAGGAGGATGTGTCAGAAGATCAACCAGGCAAATCTGCTGCTGGTGCTACATGAGATATAGTCTTAAAATAGCATTACTTATAATAAATTATTATTAATAAACCTTTTATCTTTTACAGACGCCGCGACGTCGAATGAGAAGGAAGCGCTAACAGAAGATCTATCAAATAAGGAGGAGAATGCTGTTGATGCTGACACATAAGATGTATTCTTAAAATACTATTACTTGTAATAAATTATTATTGAAAAAATCCTTTATAACTTTTTATTGGCATTTATACTGTTAACAGAAAACATTCATTAGTCCATACACTGTTAGATGACAACACAAACAAATTAAAATTTTTGGACACGGGGACGAGCAAGTTGCGCAAACCTACCCATGTCTTACAAGTTAGCATTAGATTCCCTTATTAGAATATAAATTCATATTTCCAGCCATAATCTGGAGAGACATACAAATTTAAATTTTCCGCCAATGGGGCCTGGACAATGAGGCAAAGCCCTAAGAGCAAGTTGTGCAGCCCTACACCTGTATTACAAGTTAGCATTAGGCCACATACTAAAATGGACTACAAAATGGCTGACAAACCGTACACCTCGAACCATCAGAGGCCAAGGGACCGATGTCCATGGACCGATCGGGAACTAAGGGGTATGATCTAACCCCCAAGTCCACCAATCAGAACACGCACGTTTGCCTACCTTCCAGGGGTTGAAGCCTTAATTAGAGATGTCACGTGACCCGCTCCCACACCCTAACACTGGGGTAGATTGACAAAAAGGCGCTTAATACGACCAAAAAGGCCTTAATTAGGGTTGAAATGCCAAAAAAGCCGTAATTAGGGATAAAGATACCACCAAAGGGTTGAAAACTACACCAAGGGATTGAAAATCGCCCCCGAAAAGATGTCGACCCCCAGCCAAACGGGCTCTAATTAAGGGTAAAAATGTCTTCAAGGGGGTGACAATACCATCAAGGGGTTGAAAATTCCGTCTAGGGGTTGAAAAACGACCCCAATAAGAAACCCATACGGGTGGGAAATGGTCCCGGCCACGTGGGAGTGACCTCCCGGCCACTGATGACGTCACGTTCTCAACGGGGCTTCTTCTACTTATATGATTTAAACTAACGTGATTGATTGAAGCTAATCGCGCGATGAACTTTCTCAAGCACAAGGCCTGCTTGAAGTCAGATTGTCTGGATATAATAAATCCACCTCTAGGATGAATCCTTTACCCGTATCATACGGTAAATTTAATATCGCTTCAGGGGTTAATAAATTTAATAGCGCCTCACTAACCCATTTGAAGTCATCCCGCAGCAAACATTGACTTTGAGCCCATTCATATAAATTAACCATATCGCGTAAAGGGTGGTTTGCTAGGCTTGTAATCATCCATATACCTATCATAGGCCTTACTATATTTAGTACAGCATTGCGTTATATCACCTCTTACACCCTTTTCCAAGTACAGTAACATATCTACATCGATGAGCAGTCCCAGTCTAACTTTAGCGTAATTTAACATACACTGCCAGGAGTATCCGGGAGCGGTGTAAAAGAATTCTGAGTTTAACTTATGCGTTATACACTTATTTCTAAAATTTGTAAATACGTCAGCAAGTAGAAGTATATCACATGTCAGATAAATACCGCTATATTGACCAAAACTTTGAATTTGAAACATTTGCCAAACGTTTTGAGCATGTGCATAATCATTACCTGTGATATGTGATTGCCCCATACTCATACGGATACACCTCTTTTTTAGTTAATAACTGCAGCTGCTCATCATTCAAATGACCTAGCGTGCTGCGTAACATTTTAAAATCGTTAAACGATAAACAGGAAGATAATGTATCCAGGGGCTCGCTCATGAAGCGATATGAATCTACAAATCGAAATTTAACTATATATATATATATATATATATATATATATATATATATATATTATATATATATATATATATATATATATATATATATATATACATATATATATATATATATATATATATATATATATATATATATATATATATATATATAAAACATTCACCATTATACAATAAAATACTTATCTTTTGGTTTTTAAATGGTGTATTTTAAATTATACAATCTAAACGTGTCGATAACACTTACAGTTATCTTCGTCAGTAGTAATACCTTGTTAAAGATATTGAAAACAATTTTGTTGAAAAATTTTTCAACTTTGACAAAATTATTTTCAACATCTTTAACAATTTTAATAGATATTAGTACTGAAGATAACTGTACGTGTTATCGAAACGTTTAGATTGTATAATTTAAAATACACCATTAAAAAACCCAAAAAACGATAAGTATTTTACTGTATATGTCTTTGGTAGTAATGTAATTTTACCGGAGATGGCTTGAGCAATATCTTTTATTAGGAAGTGTGAGTCATAACCTAAAAATTATGGAAAAAACCGGAATTATTCCAGAGCCTTATACCAGATATTGCAGTGGGGGGATGCATTATATTCCAGCATTTGAATGTCGATTAACGTTTCCATCGGTATTGGACTATCAAAACACTTCTGTAGATTACCTGCAATATCTGGCCATTGGTAAACCAATTAATGCATTCCTCGCCCCCGGACATTTTGATAAGGAATCGTTAAACGTGCAGTGGAGATAATATTCGATGCTGCATATGTTATGCTTCTTATACTTAACGGTATTTCGCATTTCGTCATCTTTAAAATCCTGCGCTAGGCATTCCAAGTCGCAATATAAAATAAACGGCGCAGTCTGTTTAAACTCGTTTTTTTTAATTATACACATTCGATCCAGGATTAGGCATCTATATCCTACACTTATTAATTAACTTACAATCTAATTCGTGGTTAATAAGCTTAATTTCAGAACTAAAATAGTGTAGGCATCTATTACATACATATATATATATATATATATATATATATATATATATATATTGCGACGGTTATGAACAGGTATAATAGAGGGGGCAGAGTTGTATCGGGTTCAAATATTATATCGTGTGCAAGCTCAAATAAAGTTGAAGATGTACATTTGGTTATGAGAAAATACAATATACGAATATAAAAATATGGTTTTTATACAACAAAACAGGCTTCATGGGGTTTGCAAATGATGTTGTATTCATAAAAGCATTGAGCTATAGCAGTAGCATGTTAAAAAGGTAAACACGATACATATTAGTGTGTAAGTTCAATTTCGTAAAAGATAAATAAGAAATTTCACATATAAATCAATATATTTAAGCCATTAAACACACAACAGATATTGATTACATGGAGTACAATAATTCTAATGTGTAGAACATGTATAGTCATTGGTACAATGCATAAAAACTCTGCCAACTATAAAAAGGGTTATGGTACGAAGACCTTATGTTAATAAATGCTAGACTAAGTGTTTAAGAAGTGCTTAAGAAGTTAAAGTGCCTTAGAAACATATCTAAGAACTTGAACATTACATGTGCAATGTGATATTAACCATATCAATACAGTTTGTGTATAAAAAAGTATGATAACAATATGAAAGTACAGATAAACCGTGATTGTGTTAGAGACATATATAGGAACATATCAGATAAACATTACAAGTGGTATAAACGTTTAAAACGTAAGTTTAAATTAAATTATATAAAGTTAGGTTAAGTACAATAATTAAGAAATTTACAAATTTATAGATTAGTTAGGGCAAGATAAGTTCAGAATAAATTATACAGGCATATAACAATAGGTTTCCCTTATTTGTACAAAGAAATTAACTTTAAATATGTAGTTTAAACATAAATTTAGAAAATTTAGGTTATGTACATAAAATTAAGGTATTAAAATAGAAATTTTGCTAAATCTATGTAAAATGGGTAGAGATAAATGTATTCTTATACAGTTTTTTTTATGTAGAAGCTGAATATGTCATCATTTTAGTTGTAAAATAAAATATTTATTAGATATTAGTAAATTTAGATGTAAAATTTTCAAAATGTAAATTCATGAAGCGAATTACAGCATCTGATGTGTCTATTTATGCAGAAATTTATCCTGAGTTCAAATTTAAAAACCAAATCCGAATTGAATTGAAAAAGTTATGGCATAATTTATGTTTTAGATAAATTAATTTTTTTGTTTAGACCAATTGAATGCCAGGATCTTTTGTATGTAATGTAAAGAAAAAGTTGAAAGTTATGGTAGCTATGAGAAAGTATAAAAGGAATTGCTCCTCATTTCTCACTCTCTTCTCTTCTATTTTTTTGTGGCTAACAAGTCATAGAGCGAATAGTGCATTTGTAAACATGTAAGTTAAAATTTTCGTTAACATTATCGGAAGTGAACCGCGAGTAACGTAGAGTCTGATATTTCAGAATCAATCGATATAACATACAACAAAATTTTAAAAACTAAGGTTACCGGTTATAATTTTCGACACTATTGTTTTATTTCATTTCGAAATTTTGTTCAACATCGGGTGATGTGCAATTTTTGCTTTAATAAAATTCGTCTGTTATTTTGGATGTGATGTTTATTTTTTCTCAAAAGTAATTGAGGTTATAAAACAACTTTAACTTCAGATCGGTATCTAAAATAAAAGTGTTAGCAATTATAAAAGAAAAGAATAAGTCACAAGATTAATTCAAAAATTTAATAAATATTTAAATATCCAAATAAAATAAGAGTGCTACTATAAAAGAAAATGAGCATATTACCCAAGTGCAACGTATTTACCGCAAAGAAGATTTACCACAAGTTAGTGAAGCTGGATGAATTTATGGGAATTAAGCAGTACCAATTTCTACAGGAAGGCAGCATCATCGTTAGATGAAATGAAGTTTACATCCAATGTTAACATGGAACAAGCTTAAGATGACCATGTAATGGAAATTTCGAAAATACATGTGAGTTTATTTAATTATCATAACCCAATAGATTGTATTGATTATTATTTTGATGTCCCGTATGTATGTATATTTTTTTGAATTTCTGTATGATTGTTGTGCGACGTCGTGTATCAATATCTGGAAAGGTAATGAACAAGGGTAATCATAAATATAATAATTCTAGTTTTGATTAAAGTAAAATTGTACTTACTAAGAATAGATCGTTGTTTGGAATTTTGGCAAGCTACACATTTAATTTAGCAAGGACGTAACGCATGCGTACTTGATGCAGAATTCATAGAAGTCTGGTACACGTTATAAAAAAAATAATTGTATAGAACTATTAAATTATACACAGGAATATTTCCTTGTGTGAAATAAAATGTTAAGATTTCACGTTAACATTTCAATTTAATAATAATGAAAAGGTTTAAAAGTTTTATTTTTATTTTCCTACGAAATTCAAATTGAACCCTATCCCCAAGTAGAGATTCATTAAGTTTAATAATAATTATATTTATTCAACAACAAAAATTATTTAGTATATATATATATATATATATATATATATATATATATATATATATAATTTACTTTTCTTGTTCGTTAACTGTGAACCTACTAATCCTGATAAATATTTGATCCAGCAGAAATGAAATTTCGTATTTCGCTATCGTCTTCATTAATAAATTAACATGCTGTCGCTTCTTATCATCACTTAAATATACGGGCACTGTGATATATGTAGTTACATCCTTTGTAATAAGAGCATAAACGTTTAAGGATAAATTTGGATTTTGTTTTAAAATCTAAGGATTTGGCTTAAGATCAAAGGAAACTGTATATCTTCAAAATTTAGAATCTGGGAATAGAAACGATAGGATAATATCGCGACTCTGAGGAGCGGGAAAGAGCTGATGCTAAATCCCATCTGAAACAGGCTTCATCATTATTTTTTACATTAATAATGCATTTCTTATTTTTTATTTCAGGGGGTAAAGCTATATAGGACGAGGCTCTTATTAAAGGTGTACTATTCACGTTCACATTTATCGAGATAATTTTCGATAGAGCCCAACCACTATCCTATTCTTCAAATTGAAGCAGTCGCTCCATTAAGTAATCCACTACACTAGCATATAAATTTTTTTAATTTTCCTCTTCTAAGTCATCTCAAAAAATTAAATTTTTTTGTTGTAAAACTAAATTCCCTATGCATTAAATTATCGTCATTATTACTTATGGATGATTTTACAAATTCAGCCCTTTTGTGCGGAAAATAAAATTGAACACCCCTTCCTAAACAGAAAGACGTCCAGGGTCACAGCTCGATAATAACTAGAGAACTCGCTGTAAATAGAAAAGCATCGAGTAAATATAAACGTGAGAGTACCATATAACCAACTGAAGTATTGATCAAACGCTATAATCGAATCTAAGCAAGTTGACTGATATCCACCAGGTGGGTTACTACCGAAGCTTCGAACGATGATCACGACATTGAGTCACCTACAGGGTCCATCCTTTGGGTCCATATCGCCTGTTGTATAAAGAAAAGCGGAGAAATTAGAGACGCCAGTTGATGTAAAGGCCTAATCAAATTTTAAGGTAATATCTTTCGTATGTTTATCTGTGTGGTTGACAATTTTAATAAAGTGCTGTGTTTACGATAAGTTAGTAATTGCCGAAAGTTTGACACTAGCTAGTATCAATTCAATTTAAGCACTCAGAGTAATTTAAGTATTGATGGGATTTATATGGCACACCAGGTTATTTATTATACTTGTGTTTGATTGATTACAATATACATATCTAGGTTAATGAACTAGTTGTGTTTTCTTTGGGAATATGTATACAGCTGTGAACCCCATTTCTCATTACGGTATTTTAATTACTTGCATTTTAGTTGTTTTTTTTTATCAAGATGAGATGATCTCTTTAACGTCAATGTTTTGTTGAATAAAGTTTAGGCCACTGAAGTAAAAACGCTCGTAATTTTTGATTTTCGCAGTGAGTTGATTGATACAATTTCATTTGGCTATAGATTGGATTAAATTGTTTTTCTCTTTTTTTGCTTATAATTCTAGACATAACGTAAAGTACTGATAAAGTAAAGCGATCCAACAACGATCTATTGAATTAGTTGAAGCACGATATTACATCACGGCTTCGGGGAAATAGAAATTTTGTAGTCTTTCAGGTGTAACGCAACTTCTACAGGTCTCTGGACCCATTTGTAGTTACGATAACAGGTAATCGAGTTGTATTAATTATAATACTCGTGCTCACCCTGGATTTGAAGAATGTAGTCAAATCTCTCTGCTCAACTCTACCCTATCTTCCAAGAGACCCTCCTTCAGCTGGTTTTCTTAACTGCTTTACTAATATTCTATACTGCTCAAATTTCCCTGCAACGCTCGCCAATATTATCTCTTATCACTCTCTTATCACCAATACTCAATGATTTATCACCAACACATGTTTTAATCAGCGTTAAGTTGGCATTCACGATGTCGGTTATTTTGCTGATTTTAGTTTCATCATGAGTATTGCGATGCTTATAGAAATGCCCAATCATTTTTAGGGATGAATCAACATTCTCGATTAAAGTCATTTCTAAAAGATAAATCATTAATAATAAATTTACTTTAAATGATAAACGTTATACGTGAATATCTAGCGAACGAGCTGCAGCAGCAAGTAATATATGGTGAATTCTATCAAATCTATGATTTATCGATAAAATTAATTCTTCAAATATAATTATATGGCTTATCTGAAGCACTGCAAGTAATTGGAATAGTAACCAGCCAAGTACAGCAGCGAACACTTTTTATAATATAATCAGTTACATCTAAAAAAATCATCTATATAATTAATGATTTAAGTAGAATGAAAAAACATTATACCTGATTATATATTTTGAACAAACTGCGGCAGCAAATAAACAAGCAATTTGTATGCAATAGTAAGGAGAAGTCCTAAAGATTCATTAATATACGTATTTAATTATTATTTTTAAAATATAACCGGAAACTCACCGTATGAATAGCACGATAATATGGATATATACTCATATGTTACATAGCCCTTATATACTCTACGCACCGGATGTTGTCGTAAATTGCTTTAGAAAAAATGACTATTCAGTTATAGAATTGTTATTTTATTATTGCGCAATTATTCAATCGAAAACATAATTATTTTTCCTTAAATTATTCTGGAATGTACTAAAGTAAGGATTGCTGTAGAGATTATTATTATATTAATGTAAATAGACCTTTATTAACAAATTCGTTGCACTTTACGAGTTATATTTGTTACAATTATTTATTTTGTGTTTTAATTATTAATTATTAATTGTGTATTTAATTTAAAAAAAATGGTAGTTCACATATTAGGATAAATTTCGATTAGCAATGATAAGATGATATACTAAAGCCGGATATGTCTGCGGTTAACGCATGTATTATTACTTTTAAATAGTAAATCATTAAATACATTAAAATTCATTATCAGAATGCATACTGCTTACTGCTTTGTTATACGAATGATAAGAATACTGCGGAAATTATTTTGTTTAGATCATTCCTGAAACTACATCATCCACAGGATGTTATTTACTTTATTAACAAAATTCGATGCAGATGTACTAATTTTGTTTCAATGCAAATGTAATTATATTTATTATTATTAAATGCATTATTTTTTAACTAGTAAATGATTTTTGAATATTGATTTTCTATTTCCATTTTTATTTTCAACCACAATAGCTGAACATATCTATACGGTCCGTGACGTCAGCACATAGATTTATACAGATATCACGCTTTATATATTTTATATGTAAAACCGACATTGGCAAAGTGGTAAACTTACAGTTTTATCATGCCAACTTTCTCGAGTTCAAATCTACGAGCAAACAATCTTTTAGTCATTATACTGCCACCGAAAATAGACGCATTAACGTCTTCACCAACAGCAACCAGCATAATCAGCTCTTCAGCATCGGCGAAGAACCCACCAGAAGAAGCCACCACGTACTTCTTCAGCAGCGGAACCGGAAGTAGCTCGCCAGCAGCAGAACCAGAAGTAGATCTTCAGCAGCGGCAAAGAACCCGAAGAATAAACAATGCATACATGGCCCCGCAGCATAGAACATATCCATAGGAAGACGTCGAGGATAACTACCGGAACCAGCAATGCCGAAGAAGCTACCAGAAGCTGAATAAGACGCCGAGGATATAAAATGACCGCCACGTATCTCATTGGCCAACAGAGGGGTCACCCCCCCTTGCTAATCTCAACAGGAGCGGGGTCCATCCTCGCATCTTATTGGTCCGACGTCACTGCAACTTCCGCCAGGCGGAGCCACGCCCTCGTCCCTCATTTGTCCGACAACCGCAAACTTCCGGAGGAAGCGGGGCTTAGCTACTCGCGCACGTCGTGAAATACACAAGAAAAATTCTCATGTGCGATATGGATACCACCAATGCCTTTGAACATTCTAAGTGTGGATGTTTCACTGATGTTTAATTTATACGCAGTTTGTCGAACACTTCTTTGTGAAGACTGAAAAACCTAGTCAAGAACCCGTTCTTCATTATCGTTGGAACAAATCGTTCTTCGACGACCTGACGAACGCTTACACTGTTGACACAACACACTACCATTGCGACGAAATTTCTCAACAATTGCTAACATTACTCTTTTACTGCGTGCAACTTTATTAAATTTCTCCCGATATTTTTCAAAAACTTTTTTAAAACTTGGGCCATTGCCCCGTCCACTTCCGTATGATAAAAAATACTGTTCTACTATAAATACATTTTCCTCAGTTGTCAGAACCATTTTCAGAACGATTTTAACACGAGCGTAATATTATTATGACAGTTAATGACAAACAAGCCAAACATAACAAACAAACATCGCCCAATCCATTCCATGGCCCTTCATGTTTCGCTACTGTTTATTTTGGCGAATACCGTACATACTACAAGTTGGTTTTTGCAAACTATAAGCTAATCCAAATCAACATTTTACATTTGAATTTTAATTCTTATTTCTATATGTAAGATGTTAGTAGAAGCAGTTTTTCTAATGCATTGTGAAATCATGACTGTTATACGGTAATTTCGTACAGAGGTATAACGACATATTACGTAATGAATATATCCGATAAGACAGTACTTGTATGCAAAATAATATAAAGATGTGACTTCAAGTTTGGTTATAAAATATATACTAGGAGTTGGTTTTTGTAAGCTAATCTAAATCAGCATAACATCTTAAACTTTCATCAAGATTTTATATCTAGGAGATATTGAAACAAGATGTAGACATTGACAGCTAAAGCAAACTAGTATGATTCTCAAAAACAAAGGTTATAATAAATTTAAAAATGGTATCCGTCTTAATAAGCTTAAAACGTTTAGATAGAGTAATCTGATCATCCACATTTTATACGCGTTAACATGGCTCTTATCAGTGTTTAAATTCAACCAATCAAAAACCTTAAATTGTTTTAATGAAGATAGATATAATTCTATGCTACACCGAAAAATGTAATTAGATTTCCTAATGCAGTTAAAAGGAAATTTTAAATAACTCCTTTATTAAAATGTGGTTAATTACATGGATATTGTTAAAGCATTACGTTGATATCTATACTATGCAAATAATCCGCATTCCTTTAAAAGTATTCAAATCAAAATCCATGTGTTAAAGGTTATTATTAATACTACTTGTATAAATAAAAAATGTAATAAGATTTCGTGAGCTGTGGAAGTCCAAAATTACCTTCATCTGCGAGTCTTTCATTATCAACACTACGTTTACGTTTTTATTTAAATACTATCTAAATCTACAGCATGGGATTGATCCACAAATTTGTCCTGTGTAGGGTCCTGTTATTAACATGTCAAAGATAATTATTATTACATTTTCGTTAAACATATCCTACCCATTGAAATAAATTATTCAGTTACATTTTGTTTATAAATCTAAGGTCCTTGTGACAAGGTTAATTTCAAATCAATATCTTAGGCTTGAGTTTTAAATATTGTTTCTGTACCCAAATGTTTTGATAAAAGCTGGTTTCAGATCAACATCTTAAATTTTTTTCTATATTACTTGGCGGTTTAAAATTGGGATTTAATTAAAAATCTGTTTATGGATTTGATTAAGATACCACATTGGTTTCTATAAATCAATCCAATTTTTTGTACAATAAATAGCTTAATAAACAGGAAAGCAAGGAATACAAAGGAATGTAAACATCATAATGTAATCACCTAATTAGTGTGTTTCTCTAAGCCGCATTAGAGATTTTTTGTAGATAATACAACATGGATTGTTTTTAAAGTCGTTGGTATCGTCAGTAGTGATTAAGGGCCGGTTCTGGACCAGTTCAAGGTCACTCGCCCTCTGGTGGTAAGAAATGTAAGCTTTTGGATTTCTTCAAGGTCAAACTTTTGGCGGGAAATTTAAATTTTAGGAGCTCGCTAAAAATTGCAATGTCACCATCCTCATTTTTGGCGGGAAATTTGTCAAGGTCAGATGCTAAAATATATTAGCTTTTACCTATATCTGCGAGTCTTTTAATATTAAAACTATATTTTTTAATCTAAAGCATGTTGTTAATCAACGAATTTGTCCTATGTAGGGTCCTAAACTGTTATTAACATGTTAAAGATAATTATCATTACATTTTTTTTAAACATAGCTTACGTATAAAATTAATATTCAATTACATTTTGTTTATAAATCTAAGGTCATTGTGACAAGATTCATTTCAAATCAATATCTTAGACTTGATTTTTAAATCTTGTTTGTATAACCTAAATGTTTTAAGAGAAACTGGTTTAAGATTAACACCTTAAATTTATTTCTATATTACTTCGCGGTTTAAAATTCGGATGTAATTAAAAATCTTATTATAAGTTTTGTTATATATAATAAAACTTATAATAAATTAATATTAGTCAAGTAGCTTTGGTGTGTGTGAATGCTTGCGATATTGCAGACTGGCAGTCCATTAATATAAGTAATTTGATTGCAATCTCATTATATTTAGAATTTACATCAGTTCTACATACATAAAGACAAAATTTGTTTCGATTGGGGCTTGAATCTCGATAGCGCACTTGGTTAGCGCGGTACTCGAGCAAAGTACAGGTCGTAGGTTCAAATCCTATTCGAGGTAAACTTTTTATTTATGTATTTAATAAAATTAATAATAATTTTTAATTAAAAATCTGTTTTATTAGACTCTGTTGATTAGACTCAGGGCCTGGTTACGCCATCATAGTGTAGCTAGGAATGCTATTTCCAATTTTAAGTTTTCCCGCTTTCTGATACTTTTAAAATGGAGCCACGTTCAGACCTTATTACAAAAATATGCAATTAGCTTTTCACAAAATACACAACTAGATGGCGCCATTTTTCCACTTTCCATTGCTTTTAAAATATACCGCTGGATGGAACCACAATCAGACTCTATTACAGAAATCTGCAATTAGCTTTTACAAAATAAACTAGATGACGCCACAAACAAACAAACAAACAAGGGGATCACAGCCGTGGGTCTAAGACTGTGACCAATTTTAGAGTCCTAACTGTGTCTTATAAGATGGTATGCGGGCCCCAAAGGAGTCCTATAATTGCCTTATGCGGGTCCCAATATTAGAACACTACTTCAAATTTCAAGTTTTCCCGCCATAACAAACAAGGGGGCCCGATAAGGGGCGAAGACCCGAGAACAAGTTCCTGAGCCCTACAGTTGTCTTATGAGATAGTATGCGAGCCCCCATTATTAGAATACTATTTCAAATTTCAAGTTTTCCCGACCTAACAATTACAGGGACCTACATCTACTTTTAAAAGTATACCACTAGGTAGAACTATCATCAATCTCTATTACAGAAAATATTCATTAGTTTTATATATACACCACTAGATGGCACCACAAACGAACAAAGCCAACCAATCAGAATACAGAGCCTTAGGACTCCAACTAGAACATAGAGCTTGGAGGCTGGTCGGCGTCTAAAGACCAATCAGAAACCAATCAGCTGGAAGTGGGTCACGTGGGAGAAGGGCCACCCAGTCCTTTTAATTGTAACGCCATCGATTAAAGGTGGTGTGGGAAAGTTGGACCCTCTTCTACTCAGATCCCTGGATTTCTTGGGAGTTACTCCGTAGAATATTTTGCCAATCTCATAATTAATCAGCTAAGGCACTCCCCATTTCGCCCGAAAAAATCTATCGCGTTTTAAGATTTGGTTTGGAATGCATATTTTCTAAACCAACGTCTTCTGCCCTTTTTACGTAATTCGCCAATCTCGATTTTGTTGCGTGGTGCGATGCAGCTACTAATGGTATCGAACCGCGATTATTTAAAGCCTCGCTCACAGGGAACGCCCGGTCGCTTTTCTTGATACATTTCATTCAAAGTATAGTAATGTGGGGTTACACTGGACAACTTGGGGATGCAATGGACCGCGTCGAATGCTGCGTCCATTCTATCTCAAGATCACACCTAACCCGATTTTTTTAGAATATTTCAAAACACCATAATAAAATATGTTTAAAACGTAGCGATTTAATCAACAAGAGTCGTAGGTACATATCTAAATGATAATAGGATCGAAAAACTGATGCTTTTGGCAGAACATTTTTTTAGCTAATTACCGCGAAGAATTATATCAACGTCACACAAATGTGCTTATAGCATCACACCTTATACGACTAGCACCCATTTTTCTTCGCCAGTTGTATGTTTTTACTGTTGCCAGAAAAGTAATGAAAAACTTAAAGGAAGCGTATTTTCTATAGAACTTGAATACTTTAATTTTATGTACATCACTGTCAACTCACATAGTTAACCACCAGTTCTATATTCCAATAACAAAAAATAACGCGTCAGCGGCATAACCTTGAATTACCTTTATGCCGAGCCTTAAATATGCAACTTTTACTTTATTAATCACGTGATAAAAGGTAACGATATTAGGACTTACAACGTTTAAAAAGGTAATATATTATGTTAAAGTATACTCTATATAAGGTCTATAAGGGGTATTATTATTCCACCCATTTTGTGAAACACCTCAAAAATGATGACAACACAGTTCCAACCCTGTGGTAACTCTATGCATGGGATATCGCATTCCGTTCTCTTTAGGAAGTATCTCAAAAATTGGCGCCATTATTTTTAAATTCCCTAAATTGTAGAGAATACCCTTATGTTGTTCTCATGTTGAAAATGGCAGTTTGCCAGAATCCGAATTAGAAATTAATTTATTAAAACTTAGCAAACCAAAATACTTCAAAGTTGTGGTAATCCTTTAGTAACACTACAAAAGGACCCGAATTCATTGAGAAATTGTGCATTTATAAAATAAAAACTTACAAGATTAAACAAAACCCATAAACGCTTTTCCTAAGAAACATATATTGGAGAATCATTATTGCTTTCTTATGAATGTAATTGTGCGTATACATTCTGTTCAGTGTAATTTTGAAAATAAAACTTTACTATTGATTCTAAAATTATCATCTAGAAATGTATACGATGTATAAAGTGGTTAATATCTAAAAATCAACTGTATGTAATGTAATTACCATAATTATGTAGGTACATGGAGGTATGTGTTTTTTATAAAATAAATATCTTTTAGGATAATTTTAGCAGCAATTTTGATTGTATAGCATCACTAATAATTTAAAATTATCGCTTCTTTCGTACCTCAACAATGGCGGAGTGATAATACCCACTTACATCGAGTGTACCCAAATACCTCAACATATATGAGTATACCCTAATTATGTTAATAGATTAAAGATGTACTTTATCTGGTGGGCCTGTACACTTTCTAATTTGTCAATTTTATAGTTTCTTCAGTTAACTGTGAGCATGATTACTAAATCCTTTATAATCAAATGTTAGCTTGGGTCTAAATGTAACCATTAGTAAAGTTAGAAGTTTTGTAGAGTTCAAATTAATCACTCCTTGTCTGAAACTTGTTATTATTTAATTAACCGGCTTTGAAAGTCTTACGTTGTAAGACCGCCGGTTTCCAAAAATTCCACTATTGTTATCTATTTAATTTACATTTAATTCCTAACAATTTACAAAAAACTCCATATATTTCACTTGGCAATAATTGTATTCCATTTACGACATTTAGAGTGTAGCGCCATCTAGCAGATAGATATTACTACTTCACTAGCGGCTTGCTGATGTAGTATAGTTCAACCAATGAATACGGGTTCCTTTTAAACCTATAAAATTACGAACGTGATATTTCCTAACCACCCCTTTTTCGTGTCAAGTTTTATGTAACATAATTTTCATAAATTATAAATGTTGAAAACTTTGCTTAACTTTCTATAAAAAAAAATTGAAAATATTTCTACCAAAATATAATAAATAGATAAGAAAAGAATTTTAGCACGTGATAAATAAGCCAACTTCCCGAGAAACTACTGAAATAGTTAATAACCTAACTTAAATACTACCAATAATTACCCTAAAAATAGTGTTATGGAAATGATATTCCTACCCGTACCCCATGCCATAAAGCTTGTGTGACGTTTTAACCCGAACAGACTCCTATAAATATTTTTAACAATTTATTAATTCTCTTTAGATTAACCTTGGTTTTAATGGCACTGTGCTTTACATTCTTTAAACTTGTTCGTAAGACATTTATTCTGCAGATCTTTGTAATGTTATCTTTAGTTAGACATATGCCCATTTTTGTGCGATTTAATTATTTTGAACGCGGTCCTGTATAGTTTAAAATTTCTTAGTATTGGCGAATTTTGCTCTTTTCGGATCTTGCCCGTTATTTCATTAAATTAATTAAATAACGTAAGTGTAAAAAACATATTGAACATATGAAACATAGATATCATATCATTTTATCTGTTTAAAAGGCTCAATATTAGAATTCCTTAATTTAATTGTTTTTTTAATAGCTCTGAGTTTTTCACTTAATTATCTTTAGATGGTTTCTTTTGCGGCGGCGTTTTAATTCCCTCCTTTGAAGACCCTTTTTTTTACCCCTGCTTCTTACACCGTCAGTACCTTTTCTCTTTCAACTATCTTGTATCCACTATCATGTTATCGCGACATCGTTTCTATACAACCTTCTTGCTGGGCAGCAACAGCTGCGTTTTTGATACGGTCCCCATCATCACAAGCTACCGAGTTGGTAGGTTTGGTTCCTGTTTCCGGCTACCTATTTTAGACTTTTCATACAGCATGTACGGCTATATAGGCGAATATTGTGGTAGTAACATCCCCCTCAGAACACTAACTCCGTTCCTACCGGTCCTATCCTGACCGCGCATACCATTGTAACAATCTAAAAATCCTTACAATAAATTTTCATATCCTAGTAAATAATTCCCATCAAACTTATAACCTATTTCTTTTCGCAACTGTAATGACATTGTTAATAAATGTTATCAGTTGCAAACTCCTTTCCCACTCCGTCCAAATGCCCCTATAAATATCCGACCGCCCGCTTCCAATTATTATTATTCTCGTTATATTTAATTCTTCAGATATAGTATCCTGAGAGATTACGCCTGTCCGTTTGCGAATTATTAAATCCTGTCTGACAAACCGAGTCTTATAGTACCTCATATCCTGGTTATTATTATTTCCTACATATTTCGCATACATTCAATAACCGTATTACAAATCTACTTAATTTTGCTCAGGAAGTTAATGTTCATACTATCCTCTCCGAGCTTGTATTACGAGGTGAGTGTAGAAGAATCACTGAGGGACGTTATTATGGACGGTGGTTACGGCCCCGAAGAAATAATAACTTCACGACATATCCTCTCTTTTTCTAGAGTTATAGTGATCTGGAAGTCATTCTTAACACGATCCTCTTGGAGTTCGTACCACGAGGGGAGTGTGAATGAATCACTGAGAGACGTTATTGCCATTGACGGTGGTTACGGAGATAATAACCTCGTGATGAGTACCATAATTCGGCCCCCTTCCCCTAACTAATATAAAATAGGCAGTAATTTTTGATACGATCCTCTCGTATTTCTCACCACGAGGAGATTATCAGGAATTACTGCGTAATATTACTATGATTGACAGTGGTCACGGCCCCGAAAATATAATAGTTTCACGAATAAGTTCAATCCTCGTCCTAACTACCATTTTATTTTATTTACATAAAATTCGCCAGCCCTCACTTAAGCCTGAAATCTACCACCAACGCCAGTAATTGGCTGTGTTCCCAGGCATCCGTTACCACACACCACTCCATTTTAATTACACCAGATTCGAAACATCATATGCACATAATTTCACATTTCATTCATTACAATTTCATTATTCACAAACCACCATTGATTCATTATAAATTTTCGTTCATCCCTCGTACATTTACCATAACCACCCTGTATTTATATGATATTAATTTTCCCGTCTGCTCTAAAATTTGTTTTATATTAAAACCAACACAAGTTCACGTAATTAACCCAATAAATACACAAGGTCACGTTTCCACTGAGCACATTTGATTCAGTATAAAGTGTTGTTTTACGATTTCCATTTTTTGTCATCATTTACTACGTTAAAATCACCTCAAATTACCAAATCCTATCCTTAATTACTTAAGTTAACATTAGTTAATTAAATTGCAAAATAACGTAAGATCAAATTACTCTCCTCCATAATAACGCTTCCTGAAGTTCTCAGACACTATACATCTACCCCTTTTCTACCCCACACACACAAATAAATTGCATTATTAATTTTTACTTTCGAAATAAAACTTTTTCTGTCATGAAACACAGATTTCAAGTTATAAATAAATTGTTCATAACTGATTCGCTTAAATCTTTTTATCATAGGCAACCAACCTTACCCCCAAGTAGTGAGAACTAGAAAACCACAAATTATTAAAAATACAAATTGTATAACCAGGAGGTAGTACATACTTAATGTATGTATGTTGACTGGAAGAGTTTGGAAACAGCCTGCCATCTCCATTAGGAGGAACATAAGACACGTGGAATTTCCTTTTTTCTATGTTCTGCCAGCTGGGTCTATGCCACGGCTCAATTTTTAGAAGCTGGAACTCGGGCTTTGGCTCCACTGGACCCTATTTCGAACAGTCTGGGCTCCGTTCTCCTTTTCCAGTGCCGACCTGGTTCCTATTTATAATAGTTAGGTCAGCGCATGGGTCATACTTGTGACAGCTGGATTTCCGTCAAGGATCTTTTTTCCATTAGTGGCTCTATTTTCCAGCAGTAGTGCAGTCTTATGGCATAATTAGTGATTAGCGTACAGTTTTCAACGCCATATTGTAATATGAATTATAGCTAATAGCGTAATCTTACAGTATAACGCCCATTGTGCAACGTCATATGTCGAGTTTATGAGTTTTTTCTCAAGGTTAAACATAACTTCCAGCACTGAAGTATGATCCTTTGATAAAGAGGGTTTCGTACGGTTTGCAACACCAGCTTGTGGTATAATTTTAAAAACGCAGCGTCGTCTTGTGATACATTCAGAATTTAGTATACTGCTTGTTTGTAATGTTATCTTGAGCTGTAATTTTAAAAACTAACTAAGCTAGTATCAGCATCTTACGGTATAAATAAAAGTTAACACACCGTATTGTGGCATAATTTAAAACGCTAATTAAGCTAGTAAAACTATCCTGTGG
This sequence comes from Vesta saturnalis, assembly GCA_036346205.1. NCBI lineage: Eukaryota > Metazoa > Arthropoda > Insecta > Coleoptera > Lampyridae > Vesta > Vesta saturnalis. The sequence continues at coordinate 82,054 of JARFJB010001696.1, forward strand.
TATATTTAAAAGTTAACAAACGGTGTGAAGCGCCAGTATGGATTTTGAAATTAACGTTTGCTATTAAAAATGGTTAATGTCTAATCGTGAATTCTTCTCGACGTCTTCTCTAAATACACCTTCTTAGAAAATGATACGAAGTTTGCAATTAAAAAATTCTTAAAGTCTAATAACTAATTATTTTCGGTGTCTTTCTCAAGCATTTTTTTAGAAAATGATATAGCATTTTCAATTAAAAGGTGTTAATAACATCAGATAAAAGGATCATCAAATTATTTTAACGTTTACAAATGAAAAATTGTTAATCACAGTAGAAAGAAGAATCTTTAATTTGTTTCAAATTCCTAATTTAAAGAATGTAAATGCTTAAAACTGCAATAAAAATGGTCAATAACATCAGTCTTAGAAAACGATTTAATGTTTGAAAGTAAAGATTGTTAATAACATAAGCCTTGAAAAATACTTTAAATTTTGCATTTAATCTCATTTGGTAATGACCCATTTTCTAACCGCACCTGATCTTTTTTTCCGTTATCTAGACGTGCCCTAACTGATAGTGCATCCATCTTTCAATGCGCAGGCTTCGCAACGTTCTAGGAAAAAACCCACCATCCAAGCTTTCACATGATTATTATTTCACAATGATTATATCTTTTGCACTTTAAACACATTTTCCCGTAAGCTAGACATTCCCTGCCGGGTTTCTGATGAAATGATAGGTAGTAGTGTCGCAATTTTCACCGGGCTGCTAATGGTGTTTGAAAACTACCCGTCGCACTATTATCACTTACACTATTATAACCTGCACTTCGCCACACTCATCTCGATAATGTACTTTGGCTAGCTTCTTCGCTGTTTAACCCTTTCATGTAGACTTTCATCATCTCGGCCATTTTGCAAATTTCTATGGTCCTTTGAAGTCTCAGTTTTGTTTTTTATAGCCATTAGTCCTTGATGCGCTGGCTTCTTATTCCACGTACGATGTGGTTTGGTATTTCTTTCGTCCTTGAGATGTTGAATATTGCAGTTTGATGGTAATTTATGAGTTCGTTCAAGTAGGAGTCTAATGATTCACGTTGTAGTGCGACGTACTATTGAATTTATTTCTTTTGACACACATTTATTTGTGTTGGGCAAAAAATAGTCATCTAGTTGGTGTATGTTGGTTATATTACCTTTGTTCCGGTGTCAATACAAGGGTTTCCAGAATCTCCCTTGTTTTTGATGCTATGCATTAAGGAATCACTGAAACTTGCACGTTTTTTTATTTTCCACTAATGCCACTTGCTTCACTGTAAAGTGTGTAATTTCCTTCGAATTCCTTCTAGTTCTCTCCCAAGCCCACTTTTAAGCCTGCTTTCTATAGATACTAATTTTGGATGTTTTGCACACTCGCACGCACGCACGCGCGCACGCACATACACACACGCACACATACGTCTATTCATGTGTTTATAAATTACATAAATAATGCTTACCTGGTTTGCGATTTTTCTATATAATGCTTTTTTTGTATTAGTATTATAAAAGTAAAAGCATATAAGGGTAACGTGAAGATGATCCTCAATTACATTTTAATTACTTCCGGAAGGATGAAAAGTTGTTTGATGAAATGCTCAATGGAATAGCACCTATAATTACAAAAAGATTTCATACTCGACAACCAATCTCACAAGAAGAAAAACTATCAGCTACTTTTAAGGTAATTATATAGGGTGTCCCGAAAAGATTGGTCGTAAATTATACCACGTACTCCGGGGTCAAAAATAGGTTGATTGAACCTCACTTACCTATATACAAAAGTGCATACAAAAAAAGGTACAGGGTGATTTATTTGAAAATTTAAATTAATTTTATTTAATGTATAATATTGCAATTTTGTCAAAGAACTGTCAACAACACTAACAACAAATACACTAACAGCAATCAACTAATCAATCGGTGCCTCATTTTTTAGAAGTAATAATTGGTAGGTGCTGTATTCTACATAGTCGATAGACTAAATTAACTTGGAATAAGAATATGTATTATATTAGATTTTTATTACCTTGTTTCTTATTGTAAATTGTAATGTAATATTAAAGTTGTTTTTGATATTTATGAAAATGTAGAGTTTAATAATTCAATATTTTGAAACTAAAATGTTTACAAAGAAATACAAAGAGGCAAAAAAGTTTAAGAATAGACGTTTAATTCCAGTGGCGTTCCATATTTTGTTAAATATAACCCCCAAAAAAAGTTGGGGGGTAAAAAGGGTGTTGACCCCCTCTGAAAATCCATAATAAATAAAAATAAATGAATGCGACTGTTTCCAGTTTATTGTATACTAGCATCTCATATAAATTTTCATAAATTTACGCTACACCGTTTTAGAGCAAAAAAAATTAATTTAAATTTTCAAATAAATCACCCTGTCCCTTTTTCTGTATGCACTTTTGTATATAGGTAAGTGAGGTTCAATTAACCTATTCTTGACCCCAGAATATAAGGTATAATTTATGTCCAATCTTTTCGGGACACCCTGTATATCTAGTTGGAGTCTACGATAATTATGAAAACCATGAGTATAGTAACATTAACAATATACATAAATACATAGCTACTTAGAATCAGGTGACAGAATGGTTTCAATTTCTTATCACTACAAACTTGGAAAACAACAATTGGTCGTATAATTAATGACACATACGAAACAATATGGGATACATTGCGCCCCCTATATCTCAGAAAGCCTTATATGAATACCTAGTAATTATATGATGAATACATAGTGGAATATAGCAGAAGCGTTTAAAATGCAATGGCAGCTTTATCATCGATTCAATCTACACTTAATTCATTGATACTATCTATTCCTTTATAATCAACTTTACAATTTCGTAATACATATTCCGAAAAAATGTAATAATTTGTTTTTACTTCCTTATGCATACACTAAGTTATTTTCAAAAATTTATAATTTGTTAATCAATATAATTTGTGCTGTACATACAATTCTCACCATTTATTTACATTTATCTTTAAATTAATTCTTCATAACGTTAAATATTTCTATTCACTGTTCAAATACCATTATCAACAGTATTATATGACACGTTGAAAATATCAATGGTGTAATATTAATTCTATTTAGTGATATAGTCTGAATTACACGATATAACCAAAGCACTCTTACAAATTAAACATAGTTTTGATCAATCGCTTTTAAATAGTCATAGAATAGGGGAGACCGGGGATGGTTTGGACACTAACATTTTATAATTTTCTGAGTATATGTGATGTGTTATCAATCCTGATAATGTTGTATTTTTCATAAAATGTGCAATATGTTGAGGACATGCATTTGGCTAATGTAACCCCATACCGAGGGATACAATGGACATAATGTGGGGATAGAATGGACGACAGCAATTTTATTGAAAAAGTGTTTATTTATAAGTACTATGAACAAAGTAAGTATGATTTTATAGTAAGGAGAGTCCTGATAGGTCGATCGCGGACGTGTAACTTTTATAGATGCAGGTAAAACAGACACAACTTGATCAAATGGCACAAATGAGGGCTCTCCAAGGGTAATTTTGAAACTATATGACGGCAACAGTTGTTTGTAAAATTTCATTTCGAAACCATCTCACATCTTCTTTAGCATTTCTCCGTGGGAATTTATCCCACGTTTGCCTTTCGTTGACAAAATTTTGACCTCAACAATATCACCCTTACCAACAACTTTGATATGTTCATCTAGTTCATGATCACCCATTTCATCCCATTCAGATGAAGAATCTTTGGTGGTGACTGTTGTTGGGTCGTCTTCTTCATCAAATTGTTTTAGCTGCTTCGCCAGCTTCTTCTTCTCAGGCTTGACTTTCTTTGGTCTTTCCTTTTTTGCAATTATTCTCAAAATCTTGACAATGTTTTTGCACAGCTCATGTAAAAAGAAGTGTAGATAAACAGGCTCAAATATCCTAAAATTGGCGAGTTTTTACTAAAAACTGAGGTATGGGGAAGGAGCGTTAGAATGGTTATCCCATTATTCTTACAAGAGTTTACTGTTTCGAAACTATGATGCGATTCGTGATTGTTCATAGCTAATAAAACTGATCTACCTTTATGACATCTTGTATTTGTTTCGAAGATTGCCAACAAGTTGATGAAAGTGTCCGTTTTAATCCATCCTGACTTATGGACTAGTCCCAGTGTTTCTGGTGGAGCGCCAGCCATCATACGATTTTCATTGTAACGCACGCGGGGAAAATATAAAGATTGGAGAAAAAGCACAGCCGCTTGCAAAAATTATGCCAATTTGCGTCACCAGCTCGCCCCGTTCCCTCGACGTGGCTTGTTTCACGTATAAGAAATAAATCCTTTTTATTTTAATATCGGATTGATGATTGATTGAGATGTCTCACCTGTTTTCCACATTTCTTCACGATAACTTTTTGAACTGAAGGCAATGTAGTAACGCCTGTTTCATCGAAGTTGTAGATATCTGCGGACTGAAAGTTCGATCGTGCCTTCACACTCTCGTTTGTTGAAGAAATTGCTAGCAGTGGTTCTATTGAACGCCATCATTCTTGCTTCTGGCTTTCTTATAGAAAGGCTAAGATGTCGCTTCATAAACCCTTTAAACCAATCTTCTCCAGTTTCTTTGTTTTGTTTCAATCGTTAAGCATGTTTAATATGATTATTTTCAGCGAACTGGAAAGCCAGATCCCAGAATTTCTTTGCAGTTACTCCGTAGAATATTGTTTGGAATTTCAACAAGTAATCCGCATATTTTCTAAACCAACTTCTTTAAATCCTTTTACGTAATTCCCCAATCTCGTTTCGTTATTATTATTATTGTGATTAATACAGGAGTGAAAAAATTCATTGTTACATAATTATTTTAAAGTTAATTATACAATATCCTGTAGGGTAGGTGATCAAATATACACATCTGAACACGATACTGAAATTACGTGTATAGTATTTTATATTGGAGCTTGTCTAGTGATAAGTTATCGTGTACCCGGATCTTGCTTTTACTAGGTTAGCGTAAATTTGCTACGTTCTCAGGTTACTGCAGGTTCCGTTTCTTTTCTTTTTTTATCGAGATTAAGGTAGAGTATCGTTCTTTTGTTTAAAGCTTTCATTTAATTTATGTATAAAGTTTGATTCAAATAAAGTTGGGCATTACTCATCCATGTAAAACTATAATAAAATTACATATTTATACATATATATACATATATATACATATATATATATATATATATATATATATATATATATCTCAACTACCTGTTTTAGAGAAGGATGGCCCCAAAACATAAATCTGCTGTACAATTCATATTAGCGCACTAAAACGTGTATCGTGATTAAGAAGCAGTATCAGTCACTTCTGTCATTTTTTGAAATTATTATTTATGCGTTTTTGCTTTACTTTTTATAAAAAACCCAGTCACCAGCTAAGCGGAGAAAACGTACGAAATCTAAGTACACCGAAGTTGATGATTATGTGAAGAATGCTGTAAAGGGAAAAAATTATGAAATGCATTCAAAATGTAAATATAAACATGCAAGATATGTCTAGTACTATACCTGTAGGTATACGTGTTACGCTGGCATCATTACAAAAAGAATTAAGCGATAGTCAAGTTTTCAATTTCAGTAGATCAAGTTTAAGACGTCTCTTACATTCCATTGGATTTTCATCTAAAGTAGGTGATGGTAGGAGAGGTTTACTGGAACAAGCACATATTGCTGCCAATCGTGTACGATTCTTAAGAGAATATTACAAAATAAAGAAGAAAAATGATACTATCCTGTATTCTTAGATGAAACTTGGATTTTCAGTCGAGGATCGCACAAAAGAAGCTGGCATGATAAATCTAAGGAAAAGGTAAAGAAGCCAATGGGTGAAGGAAAAAGGTTTGTTGTAATTTAGTTATTACATTATAATTCCTAATAAAATAACTGTATTTTTTAGATCTATAGTTGTTCATGCAGGTAATGAGGTGGATTTATTTCCGATGTTTCACTTTTGTTTTCTACAAAGTCACAACTATAATGGAAATATCTGTGCGGAATTGTTTACAAAATGGTTTGAAAATAATTTAATTACAAATTTAAAAGAACCATCGTCAATTGTAATAGACAATGCTAGTTATCATCCCAAACTTCTACAAAAAATGTAAAATAATTCATCTAAGAAGGAACAAATATGTAATTTTCTATTAACGCACAATATAGCTTATGAACCTAGCATGTTTAAAAAAGAATCACTGCATTTAGTTGCAGATAATGCGATACCAAAGGTGTACGAAATATAGATGAAATAGCACTTAAGTTTGGACACAGAGCATTAAGGTTACCACCATATCACTGTCCATTTAATCCAATTGAACTGGTGTGGGCAAACTACAAAGAACACTCCAACAAAAATATAGCAAGACGTAATTCCAAATTTAATGATGACTATGTAAAAGAAATATTGATGGAATCCTTGCAATGAATTGATGGGACATATTGGCATATTGTTAGAGTGGTGGGAAGTTGAAAAACATGTTGAGGTTGTGCAACCATTATATCTGTTAACGATTCCACTTCTGAGAATGACACTGATAGTAAATAATTTTTTTTAATTTAAATGTTTTAATTCCAATGTAATATATTCTAATTTTTACATAACATATTGATAACTCTACAATAGGTGTACTAAACACATGTACTGATTTATGTAAATTGCTTTTCATTTAATTTGGAGCAATATGAAATCTATTTCAACTATGTGCTAACTTAAAATATTAAACATCTATAATTTCATTGAACTTCACTGTACACACTTTCTTCTACAAGAATGAAATAATCACAAATGTATCGATATTTATGTTATCGTAAAGTATCTACAAGAATTATGTCGATTACAAAGCAATAATTATGCTGTTAGAAGGGTTGTTATAAATCTTGAGAATAACAAACTAAGTGCAACCTTTACCAATTTTTCCACATGAAATGATTTAATTTATAATAAACAAAAAAAGTATTTGTTTACTTACAAGTATATAGGTTATGTATTATGATGGTATAGTTCAGTGGATGGTATGTAATTATAATCAAATCATGTCCTAAATTATAACAATTCACTGTAGCACGATTCAATAATTTTCAACTTTCTTTGACATTTTATGGAAATTTATGTGGAGACATCTGCCGATAAAAATATTAACTAAAAGATACTTTGCTGATTTAATAAAGACTTACGTCGCCTAAATCTTAGTTCGCGTAATATTAAGAATGAGTCATAGCCGACTTTATTTGAATCAAACTATAATAAACGTTATTTCTTTGTATTTCAGACTACCCATTCTGTTTAAAAACGTATTTATTAACACTATCACGTATTGCGTCATCTATTGTACAATAACTAAAGGTTATCATTTGTGTGGAAATTTTGATCTCAAATTTTACACAAACTGCTGTTTTCCGCAAACAATTTTTTTCATTTTTCTATTTGGGACCTTCCTCTTTACGTTAAATATTTATTTGACGATATTTGACTTTACCTGGATACAAAACTTTTTGTTATTAATAACGGTAACTTAGCCATAGCCATAGCCACAATCTCAATTATTAGAACCTAACCTATAAAAATTTTATTTACAAATATTGTACCAAAAAAATATTTAAATTTAGTATATTTATAAAAAAATTACAGAAATATGGCAGAAAGTAAGTCGGTAATAGACATCCAATAAACCTAACATTTTGGTTTTGTAGCAAAAGATAATAAAATAAATATTGCCCAACTAAAAAAGGATACAGAAGCATCCGCCACAAATTCTGTAATAAATATGTTACAAAGACCCGGTCAATTAGAAAAGGTAGAGCAATACAAACGTAGGCTAGTCCGTAAAAAAGCTTCTGTTGAAGCATTACTTAAATCGGCTATGCAAAGCAAATTGGACGGCGTTAGAGTTGGTTTAAATCAACTTATTACATGTTACGGAATTGTGAAGGAAGTAGAAATGAAGTCTGTGTGATCTATCTGACTGTACATTATTTAAGTCATTCAATTTTAGTTTAAAATCTATCAATAATTTATTTATGGATGCTCCTGCATTATACAACGAACTAAGTGAAGTGCGTGATGAAAACATGCGTCACTCTCAGTATGTAACTGCAAAAGAAAATTTAAAACATATTTTTACAGTTCCTGAGAGTGTTAAAAAAACTGAACAATGGATTAATGAGGGTAAATTATTACATGCACATCAGGTATTGGTGTCTATTTTTACAAAAGAGAAATTAATTATATTTTGCAGTGTTTAAGAGATCTTGAAAACTCTCGTGATGATTTGCTTTTTGAATTACATAAACTACCCAATCAATCTGCGCATGATATAGCAATGCTCAAAGCTTATTTTGCTGATGTAGAAATGTTGTCAGATCTTTTAGAAAAACAATTACGCTTAGTTATGGCACGAACATTAAATACTGTTCGGAAAGAGCCTACGATTATTGTAACAACTTTGAGAATTATTGAAAGAGAAGAGAAAGCGGATGAGGAAGCAGCTAAACATTTTAAACAAACTGGTTTTGTACCTCCTGGTAGGCCGAAACGTGGGAAAGTGATGGCCTTTGAGGTTTTAGAAAAAGCAATTGCTACTCGTATTGAGGGAACACAAATTGAAGATAGAAATGATAATAAACTATGGCTTGTACGATTTTTAGAATTGATAAGGCAATTAATTTTAGAAGATTTACGTGTTGTCAAAACATTATGTGTTCCCTGTTTTCCTCCAAGATACGATATTACTAACAGATGTATTCATATGTATCATGCTTGTTTATCCAAACATGTAGGTTGTGTTATATAGTTATGAAGGTTGATAAGACATTTTTTTAGCTGCAAGAGATTATACAAAATGGTTTAGAAGGTAATGAGTATGTTTCAATTTTAGCTTGGATTTTGAATACTTATAAAGGTGCTGAGCTTATGGGACATCCCGATTTAAAAGAGCACACAGCTAGTTTAAGTTCCCTTTTACCACAGGCAGTGTTGCAAAACTTACAGGATCAATATCTTAAGGTAAGGAAAGTTAGGTTACGACAAGTTTCATGTTTATCAATTGGTTGATAATAGAAAGATTGGTCAGAACATTTTTCATTACGTTCATTAGTTTTATTGTATAAAAAAATGTAGTACAAAACATATATTACATTGATATGATTAATAATGCTTAGGTCTGGTTTACTTATGTATTTTTGTATTTCTTTAACATACCATAATGATGGGTTTACTATGAACTATGCTTGGTTGAATATACACAGTGCCCGTCTAAAGCCCCCAACCTATAATGTGAACCATAAAACTGAAATTAATAAAATTTTGGGAAACTGAACTAAGGAACATATACAACGTTTTTGGGTGGTATTCATGACGTAATCATTGAACATGGAGGACAGCCGCCATTTTGTAAATTAATTTTAAATGGGATCATGGCAACTAATACCTTATTTGGAAGCTGGTTCCAAGACGTTTTCAACGAGATCAACAACATTAAAGTATTACTACTGATTCATGAATTTCGACCCAAAAACGTCAATTAATGTTTAGAGGTTTTCGGGGTGAAACGGATAAAGCAGTAGTAATATTTTGATGTTGATGTCATTGAAAAGGACCCAAAACGAGAGGTTACTGGCCATACGATCTCATTTAAAATTATTTTACAAAATAGCCGCCATTTTGTAAAATAATTTTAAATGGGATCATATGGCAAGTAATACCTCTTTGAAAGTTCGTTCCAAGTCCTTTTCAACGACATCAACAACATTAAAATCTTACTATTGATTCATGCGTTTCATGATAGTATGTAAAAGACTATGGACTTGAATGAGCCATTAAATTCTAACATCAAATAGATGTTATTGGGCTGAAACTGTGTCAAATATGGGATGAAATCAAAAAAGAGGTTAAATAGGAGCCTTTAAGCTTGAACAATTCGCAAGATTAAGTTCTAAGAGCAGGGAATTAAGTAACTGTTCATATGGCCTTGATTAACAACAAATTCCAAGAATGTGAAGCAAGGTCAAAGTCAAGTGCAACCTTGAACTGTGTTCAAGGTCAAATAAGTAAAACTAAGTCGAGGTTACGCGTTTTTAGGATAGAACCATTTTAAAACTTTGGATAGGTCAACTAGAGGTCACACCGTCAATGACCTAGAAATTGTTTTAAGTAGGTCAAACAGTTAATTGAAGCGCATTGACCTGAAATTACGTCAAGGTTATATTGATATACAAATGTACACTGCAAATGTGCACAACACTTCTTTGTTGGGTAAATTAAAGACAATACTGGGTAGATGTAGAAATTGCAGTTTACAATCTACTCTGTCACCGGTTGAAAGTCAACTAGAGTACCTCCCTCACTCTTTATGTTGACCCAGGCCGGGTTTAAACGAGATTGAACTTGGAAAAGATTGAGTTGGATAATGTTTATTGACCGCAATGACGTAAACATTTTATTGACATCAATAGCCATGACAAGAACCATTTAGTAGAGACGCACGAGATTGAGACACACTTAGAATATACAAAAGCCACTTAGCTGAGATGCAATGTAGCAAAGAGTTTATTGATCAAGATAAAAGTATTGGATCATATAGTTTATTGACCTAGGTAGAGTACATTAACCAGGGTAGTTTGTTAATCTAGAAAGTTTTTTTTCCTTTTGTGTTTAATTGCAATATTTTATTGTTACCACAGAACATGGAAAATAAGTATATCAAGTAGATGTAAAGTACTTTGATTTCGGAGAAATAAGAGTGGCGTTTTAATAATGCTCCTGAAGATGAGCCATGAATAATTTTAAATTCTAACATCAACTAGATGTTATTGAACTGAAAGTGGGTTAAGGTTAAATTACGCAATGAAAACAAACTAGATGTGAATGACGTTAAATTTGTTTAATAGGTCAAATGGTCAATTAGAGGGCATTAACCTAAAACTACGTCAATGTTATATTGATATACAGTTGTACACTGCGATATGCATAACAGCACTTTTCTTGGCTAAGTTAGACAAAACTGAATTGAGTGCAAAATTAGCTAAGGTTCATGCCCTTGGCGACGACCCCAAGGTCAACTGAGAAGTTCATTGAAGCTCAAATTTTGTAATCTTGGAACGTGATAAATCAGAGGTCTTACACCTTGAATAGTTTTAAAGGTAAATTTTCAGGAAATCAAAACTGCTAACTCCAGATCTGAACGATGTCACTGTTTATAGTATGGTCAACTATAGAAGTGAATTATTTACAAATGTCAAATTTTAAGAACGATATTTGACCTTGAATTATTTCCAAGGGCAAATTTTGGGAACTTGTCAATTAATTAGTCAAGTAATTGAAAAACAATTCTTGAAATAAATTGATTAACCGGACGGTAATCGAAATAAAAAGTCAGATTTAACAAATGATGCAAAAAAATTACTAAAAACAAGAAATAAACATACTATTATTGTAATAATATTAGGAAGTGGGTCAAATCACTTCTTGCTGCCCTAATATACTATTATTCGAAAAATTAAAAACAATTTATCCAGAAATATTCATAAAAGAAAATTGTTTATAATAAAAAATGGCACAAAACAGTCAAATAGTCCGGGAAACGGGATTTCTTACAAAAACAAAAAAGCTAAAATGTAATTTCTAACTGAAAAAAGTATTGTATGATAGATCCTTATTTAAACATTTGTGCCAATATCGGAGTAAAAAACTTCTGCAAAGCAAAATAATAGTTTAGTTTTTGGTCCAATAAATTATTGATTAAATATCTAGACAAGTAACAGCAACAAAATGAAACATATGGGTTAATAATGATTCGATCTTCCACCTACGAATCTATGAATCAAGTACTGCGACAAATATCTAGATGGATAAAATATCGGAAATTAAAACTTCAGGTGGCAGTCTGAGCTAGTGAATTCAGTCTGAAAACTAGTACCACATTTATAGTCACCAGCAAACCGTTTACATGACTAAATTGAGCTGCCTAGATCTCGTAAGTTTCTAGATAACCAGTTTATATGCGCATAAAGTCAACGTTTTATTTCTTCTCCAACCGGAAGGGCCGGATTTTTGGGCTTTCCAAGCTCCTTTATTTACACCTGTGGATTCCCAAGATACATTTTGTGTTCATGATGGAATTATGGATGGGTGTGGTCAGTATAGCTTCGGAAGGATGCGAGTCGAAACTGTTCTTAGGGGTAATCTACTACCCCAGCATTTGCCTATATAGTCGCACATGATGTGCGTATACGCAATGATCATGCCGCTATATGTGTATGAAAAAAGCTCACTGAACGAATCCCGTATGCTAAGCAGATCGTATTACTACTGATCCACCTGCTCAGTGTTTATAATCAGACTAAATATTTTTAATTGATAAATGATTATTTTATATAATTAAAAACAACATTGTTGTCTGGATTAATGTACCATCTCAACAGATTTTAGGTTCAAAATCACTGCCATTAAAATGAGGTCAACTAGAGGCCATTGACAAGAAACAGAGTCGAGATCACGGCTTTTCGTACATCTAATATCTGTCCATTCTAAATATTCTCTTATTATAAACATGCGTATAGAAACCACCTGTGGACTACTGGCTAGCAAGTAGCAATTTCACTGTAATTTTGTTTAACAAATAACAGGTTTTTTTCAAAAAGTGCGTTTGGTAATTGAATTTATATTTAGCTTTCCTTTTTAAACTAATTTTCAATACGGAATCTGATACCCTTATCAAGGCGTCGTGAAGTTAAGACAGCCACTGTAGCTTATAGTTGTAACGAGGATATAATGTTAATACTGGTGATTTACAACTTTAATTGCCCTTCACGTTATTAAATATGAAGAGCTGTTAGGAAATATGAAGTGATTAGTCACGAAGAAATACCTCTGGGTTAGAAGACTTCTAACCAATTTCACTAATTAACTCGAAGGTTTTAGTATGCGCCTTTCACTGAGGAAAGTAGTCCAGAGAATTAGAACTTGTAACGTGGTATGCCATGTAATACAGATTCCCTTATTTTCTTTTGGCAGTACCTTTCTTTTTGGATTGTTACAGTTCAAGTGAAAAATTGAAAAATCTTTGACAGTTTTGAACAGAGCACCTTTCACATTTCGATGAACATAGACACATTGTGCTTCTTAAATGATGTCAAACGCGAGACGCTCAATCCTTTAATAGTCTAAGTGACAATTCATTTTTCTTTAGGACCTGTGGTAATAAGATCCTAAGGTCGTTTTTTCGGTTTAACCTAATAGACCTAATCGGATCAGCATGTCATGTATCGTCAGTTCCGCCCTCCCCCCATTTTGTGGACTTTGACAGTTTATTAACCTGGTTAAACGGCATTGATCTTGGGAAAGTTAAATGAACTGTATAAAGTTTATTTAACCAATGAACCTAAATATTTTATTGACGTAGAGAAATTAGCTAGGACTAGAACTACTTAGCAGAGATGCACAGTACTGAGGCACTGGGTATATACAAGAATCACTTGGACGAGATGCAGTGTAACTAAGATTTTATTTTAGATATAGTTGATTGGCCTAATAGTTTGTCAACCAGGACAAAGTTATTTTACATAGTTTTTTGCTCTTGTGTATAATTGCAAATATATTTTTTGTTTCCACAGAATATGGAAAATAATTATATTGAGTGGATGCAAAATACTTTAATTTCGGAGAAACAAGAGTGGCGTTCTAGTAATACCCCTGAAGAACCACGTGTTGATCGTTACCTAAGAACAGCGGCACCAGTTATAATATTTCAGATGATCGATCAGAATTTACAAGTTACGAAAACTATAAGGTAGGTCATGATAACTTAATCGGAAATTATATGGAACAACAATCATGTTTCATAAAATATTTTTTAAATAATTTTGGCGCCCAAGGTAACTATAAACTGCACAATATTGACAATGTTCATTGTACTTCTTGGGTGGTTAATTACATAAACGTTAAAGCCGGATATATTAATAACAAGATATATTTATGGTCTATTTACACACATCAGTGCCGTGTCAGTTCAGTATCAGTGTCAGTGAAATATAAAATATCGTTGCCGTCACTCTCAAATGAACCTGTTCAGACAAGTCTGGCGCAGTGACGTGTTTTACCATCGGTGCTGCTCCAGTGGCCGTTACGTGATTTTTATTAAAGTCGGCAACGATAGTTTTGTGTATTTCACTGACGACAATTGTGAATTTGCGTTAATTATTGCGTAAATGGAAGAAAAGCTAATTGAGTTGGTACGAAATTATCAAGAATTGTATGATTTGTCACATAAAAAATAAATGGATACCGGGTTTAATAATATAGGAAAGGACTTAAAACTCGAAGGTAAGTTGGTACTTTGTTATATTAAAAATTAAATGTAGGTTTTGGATTAACAAGTAGTAAATTGCAAAACAATGTTAATGTTATATACATGGTGGACCACCGGTAACGCCTCGGTCTGTAGAGCAAAAACTAAATATGTTTTTTAAGATCTGTTTTCACAGTGAGATTTATATCAGAAAAGACGACAATATAAAAATAATTTAAATTATACTGGGTGCTCCAGGAAAGTGAAACATATGAGTCATATGTATAATTAAAATTATTTTTATATTGTCGTCTTTTCTGATATAAATCTCACTGTAAAAACAGATTTAATTATATTTAATAAATTATGTAAAATACAAGCTGTCAATATTATGTAATCTACATTTTCCGGTTTAGCCTGGATTCTTCTCGTGAAGATTCTTAATTTTTGTATTAAAATCCCAAAAGCGTTTTCAACGGTCCTCCTAGTTCTGCTTAAACGGTAGTTAAAAATGCGCTTAGAATTATTTAATTCTCTTCCTGGATATGGGCGCATCAAAAAGGTTTTTAGAGGGAATGCCTCATCGCCTACAATCACATAAGGCACCTCGATATCTGTACCTGGTAATGGTGTATGCTGTGGTACAGATAAACTGTTATTTTTAAGTGCTTTCCCCAGATTGGATTTTGCAAAAATGCCACCATCGCTATTTTTGCCATACGCACCAACATCAACAGCTACGAAATTGAAATGTGCATCAACAATGCTAACAATGCAATAGAAAATGTTTTCTTGTAATTAAAATATTGCGATCCGCTGTTTGGGGGTGCTTGGATTGTAAAATGTTTACCATCTAACGCCCCCAAACAGTTGAATTAAAGCTTTCAGCAGTAGTTTTCCACAACTCTTCTGAAGGTTGCGGCAGCATTTCACTTATAATATTATATTCTTGGATACCATCTCGGGTTATCTTTGCGAGAAACACTCGGTTCGCTCATTCACATCATCAGTATGCAGTACAAATCTCCACTTGTCGTACCAAACGGGCGCAATCCACATTTTTCTACACGGCTTCTAAACTCTGGAATTATCTCCCTAGTTCCTGCTTTCCTATCACTTATGATATGAGAAAATTTAAGGTAGCTGTTCATAGGCATCTATTGGCAATTGATTATCCCACTATCCATCCTCCTAAGTGTTCCTGAGTGCTTTAGCACGATAGGCCAAATTTAGCCTGTTCAGGTCCACAATCATAAAAAAAAAAGTTATTATTTTGCAAGTTTCCCTTACAATTTTTTGCACTGTGCAATGCCCCATTCGGTAACTAAATGATATAGTTTTTAAAGAATCTCCAATAGCTACGTACCTAAAACAAACAATTTTTTTATTAAAAAACGTTATTTTATTATTATACTGTAATGTTTATAAAATGAAAACAAATTTATTTTCAGGGTCAGCATGTAAGGCTAGATGGAATAATATCAGAGACAGTTACAGAAAATCTCTAAAAAAAAATGCAACAGAAACAGAGGAATTGGGATTACGAAATGAGATATGAAAGGAAATATTGAATTCCAAAAAAACGATACTGAGGAACAGGTAGATTATGAAGAACAAGTCAGTGAAGAAGAGAACACAGAACATGATGTGGACATACCAACTGTTGCAAAAGAAATTGATGATGAATCAAATCAATCATTCGGTCATCAAAGGATAGAGAAACGAATTCAACAAACACCGAAAACAGCTAAAAAAGAACGGCCCCTCAAAAAAGTACACCTTGTTAATGCAGTACTTAATTAAAGAAAAATCGAAGCAACGTGCTCATCAATTTTGGAGCCAACCCATCCTATTGACGCATTTTTAAGTGGTATAGGTGCAATTCATACGATTTGATCTCAGCAAAAAAAGAAATATTTGATGTTCATAAATATGGAATGCGAATGATTACGGCATCGACACAGACATCAGGGACATTATCCAGTGAACATCAAAGTGGATCTTAAGGTACATACCGTGAAAGCTGCCAGTATTCAAATTCGAAATCTACAGGTGATATACACAAGCATCATTTTTAGATATTTCTACAAGAAACCTCACCACCAACAACGTCATCCAATTCAGGTGTAGACGAACGTTATCACAGAGTACATGATGAGAGTGTTTACGAGAAATCGTCCCTCGAATTGTCCCATGAGTAACCCAACACACTCCGATCGTTTTTTTTTAATTATCAAGGCGAATAATACATACATTGTATATTTAGATAAAGTAGTTCATGTTTCATAAATAAAAACTGTTTCATTATAAAAATTTCATTTTTACTTACCTCAAACAAACTGCTAATCGTTCCCTCAGTGTAATATCTTTTCTCCAATTAGTGTTTTGTTTCACTAAATGTCCTTCTATTTTATGAAGCAATATATTAAAACAATTTTGAGACATTCTAAAATATTACAAAAATTTTGTTTCGTCGTTCACCAATTCCTTATATAAAGTAATAAATTCTCCTTCACTTTCTCGTTTCATCCAAGCGTTTGTTTATTTGCTTTTCTTCTTCTTCCTCGTCTAGAGCTATGGCAATAATTCCTAATTTATCATCAGTAAAACAAGTCATATTGCATGAACTTCACTGAATGCACAGGACTTACTACGGATGTGTGTGAATTGGTGTCACTGATCGATACTGATTGACGCCGATACTGAACTGACACGGCACTGATGTGTGTAAATAGACCTTAAAGGTTACTTAAACCAAATGTATCATTGTATAGTTGTAAGAACCGAAAACTACCCTTCATAAACACTTACAGCTGTTTATTATGTTACTAGGTAACTAGAAACTGCTAATAGTGTTATTCATTTAAGTAATACCAGATGAACCTGAAAAATTATTGGCTTTTGGAAATCTCCCTTTGAACCCCTAAAATTACGTTGACTAACTTTGTAAGCAACAATTTTTGTTTGACTATATGTAGGTAATGATTTAGGAATTATTTCGAATATTAAATTGATTGACCGCGAAATGGTCTTTTTAAATTAAAATTTAAAAAAATAAAAATCAACTCTTGGTAAATATGAGCTATTTACACAAAATATTGTTACGGGGATGACACTCATTAGAAAGAACATCAGCCTGTAAAGGCAAAGTGCATTGTATCGATATAGTTCAGTGGCATGGGCGCGGTTCTTACTCAATCTACAAAAAGGACACTCGTTACACCTCAACAAAGTCACAATCAGTACTAAAATGTCATAAAGGCGCCACTGAATTTCAATTTTTAAATTGAACACGTCATGAACTAGTAGATCTCAGCGTCCGCATAAGTCGGGAATGCGAACTGTTCAATCAAAATTCGTTTACTTTTATAAACTTTAAAAACTCCTCGCATCCAATACTCGAGCTATTGCAACACTCACCTTCATTTTTGGTTCAATCTGTAAACTGACTACAAAATTCACTGTTATTATTTACTCGCTAAACTTTTTCTTTATTTTCAATGTGAACTCTTTCCATCTTAAATGCTCGCCATAAAATCTTGGACTTGATTACTAAAATTAAAAAATTTACGTTGACACGCTAGAAGCTTCATATAAAGCTACACTGATCAAAAGTTACTCTGGAAATCTCTTCTTAAATATCGTAAGTTAAAAAAATCAGCAAGAAAATAAAATGATCCTAACTAAAGATCTCAACTTAAAAATTTAACAATAATTTAGTTTCAAATCCCTACAAAACTTTACGTTAAAATTAAATAAGAAGCTTATGTTATTCAAACTCAAAAAAAAAGAGAACGATAAGCAACTTGCGTCATTCAAAATTCAACACTTCTCGTTTCATCAGAACGGCTGTAATTTAATACTTGCTTTACAGATAACAGTGTAACTAATGCAACTAAAGTAAATTGTCACATATTCTCTCTTAACAAGTAAAAGCGAGATGCATACAAAATTTTTAAGGTGCGTCTATATCATGCGCGGCACAGCACGCCGCGCATTCGCGAACGTTGCAACTCATGCAGTTTGGACGTATAGCCGCGCACAAACGCGCCAAAGGGAACCACGCCGCTCGTGTTCGTTGTTCAGTATCTTGTCGGTACATTAAAAGAAATTAGCAGACAGCGCGCGTTCAGTTTGTACGCTGTACGTGTAAAAGAAACGAGTCTGGAGAGTGGAGTCACGATTCAACTCTATGAAATTAAAAGTTAATTGTGTGATCTGACAAATAAAAACTACTACAAATGATGTGTGGCAAGATATTGCCGAAGCATTAAATACTTCAGCTGAAATAGGCCAAGATATCATCCCTGCTTTCCTCTTTAAGAAGGGAAAAAAGTAAATCAAAGGTAAGTTACATATATAGTAATGTTAAAATATAGTGAGTGGCCCAACGAGTAAGACGAAGATCGTATCTTCATAATAGATGAACAGATTTGTTTAAAATTTCAGGTGGTTATACTAGAAGCAATTTCTAATTAAGTGGTATGAAAATCCAATATTGCTAACTTCCGGTTTCGTGAAAATGATTTATTTTTACATATTTAAATTCTACAGGTACATTACCTACAAACCATATATCAAACACAATTCTGGCTGTCGAAAAAATGAATTTTATTCGATTTTGTGTTATTTTTTAAATAGGTTGCTACTACTCAAATGAAACTAAAAAAAATATTATTTTCCAAAATATGGTTTTCAATTTATTGATGATTAAATTTTGCTCACAGCAATTGTTTAAGGAAAACTATTTTTTTTATTGGAGCACCTGGTAGGTTAATTGGTTTTCAAATAGTCAATTTATTTACAAATCAAGTTACTAACAATTCTTTATTCATCATTCTTTGGGAAATAAACTTGAGACTAGAATGGGTTGCTTGAAAAGTACCTCTTTCTTTCAACAATTTTATAGACAGAATATTGTATGCAACATGAAAATAAAGTACCTTTTTTTGCTCGGAATTGTTAGTCGCAATCTAGTAAAAAATAGTACAGATTTAGTCTCTTGTTACGTAATAGAAATTATTTTGTAAAGTTATGGTTTTAACCCACACGTAAAAGACAATTTTTGTTTGCTGTCGCCAACGACCTTGCATAATTACACCATTTTCCTCAACATCTACAGTACCTTGAGGTGTGTATAAATTTCTTCAAAGAATACTTTTTCTTAAACAATCAACGATATCGAGAGCGTAGTGGGGAGCACCAATCCAGAGGTGAGAATTATATTCTAGATAAGATCGAATTTGGGCCTTATACAGCAGAAAGAGTTGTCGGGAGGTAAAGTACTGTACAAAAAGCCTATTTTACGAGCAGCTGTTTTGGTAGCTCATAGAAGTTGGTCAACCCACGATAGATTGAAGATACAGTTATTACCAAGAGAGTAATAGTGTCTGAAAACTTAAGATCTGCGCCATTTATACTTACAACAGGAAATGATCGATCTTTTTTGGCGGACACAAGGCAACGCTGAGTTTTGTTAGCATTAAATTTAACTAGATTATTGCTTCCCTGTTCAAGAATACATTGAATGTCTTTGTTGATTGAATTTGCCATTTCAGCTTGAATGTCTTGAGACATAGAAGGTACAATAAAGAATGTTGTCGTTAGCGAAGCAATGGATCGGATTGTTGAAGAAATAAGGTCATTTATGTATATCAGGAAAAGTGTAGGCGCTATAACATCCCTGTGGCACGCCGGCGTTAATGCTAACTTCTTTTGAAAAACAGCCATCAACTACGACACGTATTCGTTATCAAGGAAACTAGAAACCCAGTTGATGATTATATCATTTAACCCAAACGAGGTGAGTTTGGCAAGTAAACACTTATGCCAAACTTGGTCAAATGCCTTTGAGATATCTAAAGCGATTGTTTCACCGGATTGTTCTAATGTATTATTCCAAACTTGGGTCACATATGAAAGAAGATCACCTGTTTAATAACTCTGCCTAAACCCATATTGGTGGTCACTAAGGAGTTTTAAGGAACGAGAGCAGTTGCTGATTGATGGGTTTTTTATGATTTTAGACAAAATGGAAGTGATGACAATTGGTCGGTAGTTCGAGTTTGATACAAATAAATCCACAAAAACATTGGCTTTGTCTACAGAATCAGCAACTAACTACAGATCCGTCAAAAGATGTCAGGTGGGGTTGGGGGGGATATGAAGATATACCAACGTTTTTTGGCTAAAGACCAAAATTTAGACTGCCCAAATGAGATGTAGCTAGTTCATTGCATTTTCGTTGTTCAAACAATGTTTTTGCTTTAGTGATACTTTTGCAGATATTTCTAGCACCAACGTATTCTGCATGACCCTCGGCCGTTTTATTAGATTTCCAAATAACGGAAGTTTTATAAACAAGTTGGTTTGATGTAAGAAAGATCTAGAAGATGTGGAGCATGGCTAGGGTTATCAGGGATTCTTGTGGGTCCAGAAATCATTTGTGTGCGATCACAAGCAATTGCAAATGTTTCTGCACTATGACCAGGTGGATTAGTTAAACAAACGTTCAACATTTTCTAATATTTCTAACCATTCTTCAGTAGAGGATGGCATATGTAAAAAACTCTCAAATGAGATGGATGAAGCAATAAGTGAAGAATCTGAAATTATCGACGAAGCAGAAACGGCACATGAAAATTCAACCAGAACACAACAGCAAGTGGAAGAACCAATAAACACAGACTCTACTGCTCCAAAGCGTAAGGTTTTTAAGTCTCCCATAAAAATACCCTCGAGGAAAAGGATACTAAAAGATCCTAAAGTCTCCGCCGCTTACGATTTATTAAAGAGTGTAGCAAATACACAGAAGGACGTATGCACTACATTTGGACAATACATTTCCGTAAAATTACAAAAATTTGATGCCCATGCCTGATGTATTGTAATGCATCACATCAAGAACATAATTTTATTTTTCAAGGGATGATTACAACCACAATTACTATCCCAATGTGAATATAATTCCTTAATGTCTGAATTCAGCCTTTTCTCAAAGCCATCATTCAAACACACATACAATTCCTCAACACATCAGATCACCACAATCGCAGTCATTATTTTCTCCTCAAAGTCCACAGTCATATGAATACAATCGCCCAACCCCTGATCTCATCATCATCACAGTCATCCTGTTCTTCTCAAAGTCTGCATTCATATCAATTGCAACCCTATGCATACACAATTCCGCAATCCATCAGCTCACCATCATTTTAGTCACCCATGTCTCCTCAAAGTCCACATCCAAATTAATTAATTCCTAATTCAGTTCCTTCACAATCATCATTATCGCCGCCTTTATTAAAGACCCAAGATGCTGATCAGTCTAGTGATAGTTGTAATGTAAGCAAACTACAACAATTTTATAACACATGAGGTAAATATTTGGATTAGGTACATATGAATTAAATGTAAGGTTCTTGTTAAGTTGAATGTTTCTTTGTGAAAATAGTAAAAGCGAAAATAAAAGTTTATTTCTTACCTTTATATAATCTTTTAATGCGCCACATAGTGCTTGACGTACTTCAGGAATTATATTTGAAATAGTTTAGTTGGAAATTTTGAAAAGATACATCAAACTGGTGTACGAGTCTCCAGTAGCGAGGAATCGTAAGGTAACAGCTAGTCTTTTTTAACAGGTACAGAATCTCTGAAGTTGTTGTCTCGTTTTTGGATTGTAGGACCTATTAAGTTTATAATGTACTAGTAGAACACGGACACTGCTTTCACTTTTGACCTTGGGGAATTCCCAGGGTCGCGCACGTGGGGGTGGTATTTTTTGATCTTGAGAGTAAAGTTGACCACGCGGCTGGCCTCGGTTTGACCTTGAGAAACTGGTTGACGTTGAGAAAGTTTTTTACCTTGAGATAGTGGTTGATCTCGTGCGTGATCTTGGGGTAGCCTAACCTACTAGGCGGGAAATTTGAATAAGAGGTCCTAATGCTATCTCATAAGACAGGTCAGAACTTGTGTTAAGGTCTGTACCCCCTTGTCGTGGCCCCCTTGGCTGGAAATAGTATTCTAATAATACTATAATAATATTCTAATTTGGAGATTTTCCTTGTTTTGTAAGAAACTTTATAACAGCTCGATATTCAAGTTTGTCCATTTCGAGACGTTACAACACAAACTGACAGATATTAGAACTAATAATGCTGCAATTGTTTTTTAAATTGTCTAATACGTTACCATGGCATATGTGATTTAAAACCAATAAAATGAAAAATTACATTAACAGTGTAAATTGCCTAGTCCGGGGATATAAAAACGATCCCTCGTACACTTTAGCACGTACATTTAACTTGAAAATCTTTTCTAGTTCAACGTTTTATTTTATAGTGAGGAAATTTGTAGCGCCAATTGTAAGACAAACTTTTCATGACAAAATAAATAATTTAATAGACGTTTTAAATACGAGTGGTGAAGACATATTCTGTCGTGAATCTAGAAAATCAGAAAATGAAAATATAAAGGGCAATGTGAAGATAAGAGAAATTCAAACGGCTGTAAGAGACAATGTACATAATAAAAATATATGTGAAAGAAACACAATAAAAATTGGCAGGTGGGAAGATGATACACTTTTATAGCAGAAGGAAGAAATGTAAAAAGTGTAATCGACTTCATTTATATAGCCAGGATTTCGAGAGCGCAATAAAAGAAATCAAAGTACGAAAGGAGGCAGAGCTCAGTACAAATCACAGAATGGTCATGGCAAAAATATCTCAATCCTAAATTGTGGAAGAAGAATGCAGTATATATAAGAATGTCGACTAAAGAATGAAAAGTTGAAGAAACAATACGCAGAAGAGACGGATAATGCCCTAAAAACTCAACAGAGAAAAAATACCAATTTAAATTTAGAAAGCAGACGGAACATTTTTAAGGAAACTATACTAAATACGGCAACGAAGAAATTCGGTATTTAAAAAAAATTAGAAAAGCAGATAAACGAACTAGATGGTAAACCGAAGAAGTGAAGAACGTAGTGGAACATAAGAAAATGACATGGAATAGATACCAAAAAACGAAGAAAGACAAAGAAGAAAATGACCAACTAAATAAACTAGCGAAGGAAGAAGTGAAGTGAAAAAGAAAACTTGGGAGGATTTAGGAGAAGAATTAAATGAGGGCTTTAGAAATAATAGACAATTTTGGAACAAAATCAAGGCTATGAGAGGTAAAGGAAAGAACGAGCTGAGTGGGATAAAGAACAAAGACAACACACTGGTAATAAGAGCAGAAGACATGGCAGATAGATGGACGGAGTTCTTTGCTGAAAAATTCAATAAAGACGAAGAACAAGATTGCCTAAAAATATTTACCCATATACAGAGTGTTCCATAACAACGATACATAAACTACTTTTTTATTTTAAATGGAATGGTATAGTTTTTACTGCGCATTTCGTTTCTACTCTGAAAAACAACCACTTGCTATTAAACATGTCGTATAGCTAAACCGTTTTTGAAATATTTATACATTTAGATAAAAAATTGTCGTTTTCCGTCGTCATTCAAAAATTTATCTTGAGGTTACTACCAAATCTATGAATTTGTAGCTCCGCATGTAGTTAGTGCAGACATTGATCTTTTAAGAAATATGACTTTTTTAATTTTTATACAGAGTATACCAGAGATATGAATTGAATTTTTTTTCTTTTAGGTGTAAATAACTATCTTATCTTAAATACAACATCCTGTATATTATTACATTATTCGAAAGAAAATTGAAAGACTTACCTTTTGTAATAAGCAAATTTTGTCTTTCTGCAACGGTTTTTGAAATATTTACAATTTTAAGATTTTTATTTTAACTCTTCGTGGTACAATAAATATGCACCCTGTATAATATTAGGTATATTGACCAGAAAACGATCATTACAGTTGACATACTTAAATAAATGGTAAAATGTATTGACTTTTGTATTACGTATGTGAGTGAGAATGTAATTTCAAAAAAAAATTTTAATAGATACAAAAATAATACTATGAAAAAAGAAACTTTTTTAAAAAGCACGCTTTTATTTATGCGTAGAAAATGCACTAAAAGGAGAAAATAATTATTTTCTTTGCACCTAAATATGATCAAAATCTTTAGTACTAAAAATAAAAGCATAGGGCGCTCATCATAATTCATTTCTGTCCTTCACAAGTTTATAGTATGAGCGCCCCACGCTTTTATTTTTAGTGCAAAGGAAAAAAATTATTTCCTCCTTTTTAGTGCACTTTTTACTCGTAAATAAAAGCGTTCTTCTTAAAAAAGTTTCTTTCTTCATAGTATTAATTTTATATCAATTAAAATTTTTTTTACGAAATTACATTCTCACTCGCATACGTAATACAAAAGTCAATACATTTTACCATTTATTTAAGTATGGAAACTGTTATGATCGCTTTCTTGTGTATTACAAAAAATGTAGGTCTTTCAATTTTCTTTCGAATAATTTAATAATATACAGTGTGTTGTACTTAAGATAAGATAGGTATTTACATTTAAAGCAAAAAAA
This sequence comes from Vesta saturnalis, assembly GCA_036346205.1. NCBI lineage: Eukaryota > Metazoa > Arthropoda > Insecta > Coleoptera > Lampyridae > Vesta > Vesta saturnalis. Next base: position 106,918 of record JARFJB010001696.1, read on the forward strand.
CTATAAATTCATATTTCTGGTACACCCTGTATAATATTTTTTAAAAGATCAATGTCTGCACTAATTACATGCGGAGTTACAAATTCATAGATTTGATAGTAACCTCAAAATAAATTTTTGAACTGCGACGAAAAATAATTTTTTATCTAAAAGTACAATTATTTTAAAAACGGTTAAGTTTAATTATACGACATGTTTAATAGAAAGCGGTTATTTTTCAGACTAGAAACGAAATCCGTAGTAAAAACTATATCATTCCATTTAAAACAAGAAAGTAGGTTATGTACCGTTGTTATGGAACACTCTGTATATGCGAAAATATTTCTAGGTTATAGCGTGCTTTTTCTACTGTGCACAGTTTAGCCGTAAATTCACTTCGACGCACTAATGAGCAACCCTGTATATCCTAAGAAATTTAATAGAAAAGAAAATGGAAACGAGAGAAGAATTGATCCTAGTATTTATAGACTTATAAGCAGCTTTCGACACAATACAGAGATATACAATATTTGGAACTACAAGTACTTAGAAACTCTGTGTATAAATACACAAAAGCTAAGATACAAGTAAATGGGAGCAGGTCAAAGGACGTACAACTCAAAATAGGAATTAAACAAGGAGACAGTTTAAGTCCGCTATTATTTATAATAGTAATGGATAGGATCTTGAAAAATGTTAGGGAAAGAAACATAGGATTGAAAACCACAATAGGCTATAGAAATATGCAACCAATTCAGTTTGATGCAGTACTTTATGCTGACGATATAGTTCTAATAGCAGACAGTAAAAGAAAAATGCAAAAGCTCTTAAGTGTTTAGATAGAGGAGATAGAGAACATGCATATGAGAGTTAACATGGACAAGAGTAAAGTAATGGTGTTCAATAAAATAGGAGAGGAAGACATATACAATCTCAACTATAAAGGAAAGATGATGGAGGAGGTAACAACAATACCTAAGAAGTACATTTACAAATGATGGGAAATATGATTTAGAAATAGCAAATAAAATAAAAAGCACACCTAAGGCATATTACACGCCCAACAAAACTATATGAAAATAAAGAAATAAGTAGGAAGATTAAACTAATGATAGATAATATCATAATGAACCCTATAATGTTATACTCCAGTGAGACCTGGACTATCCAACATAAACACAAATCCAACTTAACATCTATGGAAATGAAGGTGCTAAGGGAAATGGTCAATAAAACTAGAATGGATCGGATTAAAAATGAAGCTATCACATCAGAGCCCAGCTACAACAGAAACCAATACACAGAAAAATAGAGAATAAGCAGATGGCCATCTTATACGAATGCAACCGGACAGACTGCCCAAGAAAATGATGGAGGCTAAACAATATAAAAAGAAGAAGTGGGGAAGACCAAGAACAACATGGCTAAATCAAACTATCAATATTGGATAATATAGGGGAAAAACGGCAAAGGAAATGAGAGAAGATGCCAGGGACCGGAACAAATGGATTCAGGGGGAACACAGAAGAAGAATTTACATCAGTTCTACATACATAAAGACAAAATTTACATCGATTGGGGGTTGTACCTCGATAGCTCAGGTGGTTAGAGCGGTAGTCTAGCAAAGTACATGTCGTAGGTTCAAATCCGAGGCGAACTTTCCCTTTATGTATTTAATTAATAGTAATTTTTAATTACATATTTAGTTTTGAACTTTTTCGTTCATAACAAAACTTATAATAAAATATTAACAAGTTAACAACCCTTTAGAGACTAAATCTTGCTTAGCATGCCAAATCTCAAATATGCAGGTTTACTTATTAGTAAGTAATAGATCATTCAACCAAATTTCTGACAACCGAGTTTTTGATCAATTTTTGCTAAAAGATATAAGAAAAGTACTGATAGGAGAATTTATAACATAATAAAGCATAAAAAGTAGGCTGATGTTTTGAACAATGTGGTGAGATTGAACCTTTAAATTGGATTAATTTTTGTAACTGTAAACTTTATAAGTTTCATTTGTAATAAGTATTTATAATTATTACAGTTCTTTAAATCTACGCTCAAATCATTTACAACAGACTCCCATTACACAATAATTCGCTTTCCTCAATCTTTTAATTTACTGAGAAGTACTCGCACAGATGAGAGGCTAAATGTCAAAGTGTATTCCATTTATTACCATGCGCGACGGCCATTATTTTTTATTTGAATTCATTCTTCGTATATATCAGTTAACTAGCATTTTTTACTGCTTTGCTGTAGTAGATTATTTTCATTATTAATTAAGATTAAATTATAAATCAAGTATAGCTCATTTTCATTTAACAGAGTGTTAATGTGAATGGCGTTAGAATTGTCCTGATTCATAAAGTTAAATGTGCATTTAATTTATGAAAAGATACACAGGTTAAACTTATAACACTCCAATGTTTGCGTCAGGGGTTAAAAAAAGAGACATTGTAAAAAAATCGTATTTATTTAGATTCATCGTTTCAATACACTTGGTGTATAAGCATCGCGAACGTTTAGCTAGTCTCAGATAATATTGGAGTCTCCAAACATTATCTTCAACCAGTAAACAGGACTTACCATTATCGAGACAATATAAAATTTCATTCTACAGTATAATGTAAAACAGAAATAAATTCTATATGTTTATTGCTAAGTACAAATATAAAAACTACGAAGCAAACGAAATGTCTGTTTCGACCGATATATATGCTGTAAATGTAATAACACAGAAATACAATGTTAATGTAGGGCTGGGGAAAAACATGGATTAACTGATTACAATCAATTAATCAAGTTTTGCCAAGTTTTAGAAAATAATCGATTATTATTAAACATGCACTGTTATAGAATGACGTTTGTCAATTAACTAAAGTTTGATTAATCGATTGTTCGATTAATAAATTATACAATTTATTGATTATATGATTAATCGATTATTTGATTATTGATTAATCAAAGAATTGATTAGTTTCAGTAATCGACTGTTCAAAATTATATTCGCTCACTCACCCCTAGTGTTGAGTATATTTGCCTTTTATCCCTTTAATCAGCATATAAACATTTATCTCTTAGATACTTTACAAGAACATGCAATCTTTTAAAAACATTTCACATTTCTTCCATCTAAGTAAAAATATTTTACGATTTAGTTCATGGATTCCAATCTCATGTTTTTGTTTATTCCAATCCTTTAAACGATAATTATTTTGGAGATATATACGAAAATCGTATGTCTCATTATCAATAAGCGATTGAGTAATGGTATTCATTTAAAAATCTATGAAACATCACTTTCTGTATTTTGTTGCAACACTTTTAATGGTAGCTAAACGGGTGAACGTTCCTTTGTCTTTAATTTTTGATAAATTCCTATTGCCATGCCCTATCAACATGCCACAAACCATAAAGCAGATGATGAACACACTGATCAAAGCATTGTAAAATGCATAATGTCAGATATAAATATTTTTGTTGATAATATTTAAATGCATTTTAATTATGTTGAAACAATAATAATAATAATAATTTTTAGAATTTTGACTGCATTTCACACGAACCTTTAATAAAAAAGTTAGCCTCTGTTTATAATTTCAGTGGTTTGGGTGCTGGTTTTTTGTCATCGTTCCTGTGTGATTAGATGTCAATTTGTTCTTTTCAACGTATTCTGTTTCAATTTTTAACAGGGTTTGTACTGTTTATATTCTATAGCTTACATTTTTAATGTGTCGTTCTTCACTTACAGTTATGATTATTATATGCTTATATGCTTATGTAGTTACATGTCATATTTCTTTGTATGTATACTTGAATATTGTCTTATAATTGGCTATCTGTTGAATAAATATATATATATATATATATATATATATATATATATATATATATATATATATATATATATATATTATATAATTATTATTATTATTATTATTATTATTATTATAATGAAGCTGTGGACGTGTAAATATTAAATAAATTTAAGGGTTTGCACTGAATGATAGCATTACATTCAGGGAGGTACTATATGCTGAGGTTCTGAAAATGTTTTGTTTCACTAAGCTGCTAACAGTCCCTGAACTGAATTCACCTGATGATATATAAAATTTAGAAATTAATCTTCTACTGTTATGAAAAGATTTAAAATTAACAATCATAAAAGGATACAATTAAATCAAAGTTTTAATTTGCAGTCCAAAAATTTAATATTGCCATTAAAAGTTTATAGTTTAAAATTATAAAATTGACAATGTAACAATGTGGAATTAGCAATTTCTAATTAGGTACATATCGAAAAATTTAAAATTATCAATTTAAATTATTATAAGTTTACATCAGTTCTACACGATACATAAAGACTAAATTTACATCAATTGGGGCTTGTATCTCAATAGCTCAGTTGGTTAGAGTGGTACTCTAGCAAAGTACATGTCTTAGGTTCAAGTCCTACTCGAGGTAAACTTTTTACTTATGTATTTAATAAAATTGATAATAATTTTTAAATACACATTATGGTTATTTAGTAAATACGACCACATTTCTAATGATTTTCAAATTTTAAAATCGTCTTTTAAGCAGGGAGAGTTTTTAAAAGACAAAACATCAACCATTATTGTCATACTGGAGCTCTTGAATATTATCATAATTAGCGATTAAAGTATGTACACAAGTGAAATCATTTCTCATATGATAGGATGATTGTACGCAGTATGCTAACAATTTTAGACCACAATCACGTTTGAAGAAAAAAAATTAGTGAAGGGAAACGATTTTCTAAATCTCAGAAAAAAAAATGGGTATATGTTCTGGGCCGGGGAAAATTCTTCGCAAAAAATTATTCGAAGGAAAGTATTTCGATTTCTTCGAAACGAACAATTGTCCGAAACAAAGAATTCTTCAAAGTTACTATTTTTCGAATAAAAATGCTAACAAATAATTTGATCTTTTTATTATGTTTAAGCCTTTAATATTTTTATCACAAATACAAAAAAAGAAAAACTTAATACAAAATATAAAGTAGCTAAAATGTTATATACATTCTTATCGATACAATATGTAGTATGAAATATTGTGTGCAATTCCACGGATGTATTGTAACATATTGGCAGTAGGATCGTAGTTGGACACTAGGCGTTTTAGAACGTTCTGTACAATCTCGATATTTCTTTCTTCTACGAGATGTTAGTTCGCCATTATGGTACTGTTCAAATTTCCATATATTAGGTTTATTACCACACACCATTTCTTGAAATCCCCGGTGCCATCCCTCAATAGTTTAGTTTTGGTTAAATCTTCTAAAAGAGTATTAAAACAATTCCACATTTCATGTGAAAATCGAGGTGCACGACGGCGGTGACGTCTATCTGGCCTACCAATCTTTAAAGTAATCCAATATCGGTTGTGCCTCTGGTGGAAATATGTCGCTATCACATAACGTATCAAAAGCATCAATTACAAAGTTGGCGGGAACAAATGCTAGTGCCGGAAAATGACGCATTGATAATGAAAAATCGGCATCCGTCTAGTACCTTTGTTGTAATCCATTTCTTTGTATATGCCGATAAATACTTTGGCAAAAGTGAAAAAAGCATCCCCGAATTCTGAGTTCAGGACACTGGTCTCCAGTAGCACTAATCATTGCCACTTCGTAGTCTATTACCATTGTTTCTGGATTGATTGTTGGTTGTAGTTGTTTAATTTGAGCAAGAAGTCGAATATAGGTGAGTTTTATCCGGCAATAAAGCATACAACCTGATATATTGTTTCTATCTGAAACACAAGTCTCCTCTGAAAGCTCCGAGTCACCCGACTTGCAATTTCCTCAATACCATCTTCACTCTAACTTTCGATATAAAGGAGGCGTATGTGCGTACATCAAGGACAGAATTGCTTGCAAGAGGGTTTCTTCCTTAGAAAATAAAAATTTTGACGTGATTTGGTTTAAACATTCTGGTCCTAATTTTGTAAAATTCTACTGTTGCATTTATAGGTCTCCTAATGACAGCAACTTTCAAGACTTCTTCGATTACCATAGTATGGAAGTTGACTATCTCCTGTCTCAGTTTCCATCTTGCGATATCTCATTTGTAGGCGATTTCAATGTTCATAACTCTAATTGGCTTCAATTTTCATCTACTACAAATCCCGCTGGTCATAGTGCAGAAACATTTGCTATTTCATGTGATCTCACACAAATGATTTCTGAACCCACAAGAATCCCTGATAACCCTAACCATACTCCACATCTTCTAGATCTCTTTCTTACATCAAACCCTCTTGTTTATAAAACTTCCGTTCTTTCGCCTTTAGGTCTTTCCGACCATTGTCTAATAAAAATCATTTCTACTGTACCTAATTCCACTGTTGTTCGCAAAACCGATAGAACCTTGTGGTGTTTTAAGTCAGCTCGATGGAGTGATTTACGGGATTTCTTTGCAACCTTTCCATGGCGTGAATATTGTTTTAAGTCGTCCTCTTCTTCGGACATCGCTCTTTCAGTATCTGAAGTCATCCTCATGGGAATGGAGTTATACATTCCGAAAAACAGTACCGTGTAGGTCATTCACGTTCCCAACCCTGGTTCAATAAGGCTTGTTCTGATGCAATATCTTTAAAAATAAATGTTACATTAAATGGAAACCTAATAAATCGGTCGACGGTCATGTAGAATACGTTGGTGCTAGAAATATCTGCAAAAGTGTCATCACTAAAACTAAAAAGTTGTTCGAAAAACGAAAATGCAATGAACTAGCTACATCTCCTTTAGGCAGTCGTAAATTTTGGTCTTTAGCAAAAGCCATTAGTAAAAACTTTCGAACATCTTCATTTCCCCCCCTGACATCTATTGACGGATCGGTAGTTGCTGATTCTGTAGACAAAGCCAACGTTTTTGTGGATTTGTTTGCATCAACCTCGTGTCTCAATGATTCTGGAAAAGATGTGCCCCTAGTCAACTCTTCATACGTTATGAAACCAATTCATTTTCGGTACAAGCTCTTGGAATCGATCATCAGTAGGCTTGATCTCAATAAGGCGACTGGCCCAGACGGTATCCCAGCTATTGTCTTAAAGAAATGTTCCCCGAACTAGTACCAGTCCTATCTAAGCTCCATACGATCTCTAGGTGATAAGACCGATCCCTCAAATTACAGACCAATTGCCATCACTTCCATTTTGTCTAAAATCATGGAAAAAGCCATCAATCAGCAACTGCTCACGTTCCTTGAAACTAACAAACTCCTTAGTGACCACCAATATGGGTTTAGGCAAAGTCGTTCAACAGGCGATCTTCTTTCATATGTGACCCAAGTTTGGAACAATACAGTAGAGCAGTCCGGTGAAACAGTTGTAGTCGCTTTAGATATCTCAAAGGCATTTGACCAAGTTTGGCATAAGTGTTTACTTGCCAAACTCACCTCGTTTGGGTTAAATGATACGCTCATCAACTGGGTTTCTAGTTTCCTTGATAAAAGACGAATACGTGTCGTAGTTGATGGCTTTTTTTCAAAAGAAGTTAGCATTAACGCGGGCGTACCACAGGGATCCGTTATAGCGCCTACACTTTTTCTGCTGTACATAAACGACCTTATTTCTTCAACAACTAACCCCATCCATTGCTTTGCTGACGATAGCACTCTTCACTGTAGTTCATCTCAGTCTACTCATAGTGATAATCCACCTTCTATGTCAAATCAAGAAATTAAAGCTGAAATGGCAAATTCAATCAACAAAGACATTCAACGTATTCTCGAATGGGGAAGCAATAATCTAGTTAAATTTAATGCTAACAAAACTCAGTGTTGCCTTATGTCCGCCAAAAAGATCGATCATTTCCTGTTGTAAGTATGAATGGCTCAGTTCTTAAGTTTTCAGACTCTATTACTCTGTTGGGTATGACTGTATCTTCAAATCTCCCATGGGTTGACCATCTTCTGTCAGCTACCAAAACAGCTGCTCGTAAAATAGGCTTTTTGTACAGATCTAAGCAGTACTTTACCTCTCGACAACTCCTTCTGCTGTATAAGGCCCAAATTCGGCCTCATCTGGAATATAATTCTCACCTTTGGGTTAGTGCTCCCCAATACGCTCTCGATATCGTTGATCGTATTCAAAAGAGAGCGATTAGGCTTATAAATGACCCGTCCATAACTTCTCACATACAGTCCCTTGAGCATACAAGGATGGTTTCAGTTCTTTCTTTGCATTATCGTTATTACAACGGCTATTGTGCTGGTGAATTACATTCTTTGATACCATCTCCGGCTATCTTTGCGAGAAACACTCGGTTCGCTCATTCACATCATCAGTATGCAGTACAAATCTCCACTTGTCGTACCAAACGGGCGCAATCCACATTTTTCTACACGGCTTCTAAACTCTGGAATGATCTCCCTAGTTCCTGTTTTCCTCTCACTTATGATATGAGAAAATTTAAGGTAGCTGTTCATAGGCATTTATTGGCAATTCATTATCCCTCTATCCATCCTCCTAAGTGTTCCTGAGTGCTTTAGCACGATAGGCCATATTTAGCCTGTTCAGGTCCACAATCATAAAAAAAAAAAAAAACACACACACTAATGGTATCGTATTTGGGTCCGTTAACCCGTGGATTCTATACAACTGAGAAAGAAGTGTTGGAGGAGTCTTAAACGTCCCATCGGCATACCAATGTCTAAATCGGCCCAAAAGTTGCAAATTTCTCGTGGAAAAAATCAACAGTCGATCATATTGAGGTCCAGAATCAAACATCAGAAACTATTCATAATTTTCCCGCCAATGTATGAGAATTGCAGCCCCTGGGTTTTGTTTCATGTGAACGTTTCTGATGGTCTTTTCATAGAATTTATTGGCGACAGTCTTCCGGTAATGGCAAGACTCACACCTGCTGAAGCATTGGCCAAAATAGTGTGTGGTATTTCACGAGTATTAAGTGCAGCATCCTTTATCACGTTTAATATTTTGTCACACCCAATTTTTGCAGCATACACGGTATGATTATGTTGGTTTGCACCGTTAGACACAACAATTTCACCACGCGTGGTTATTCTTGCTCTATACTTAGTAGTTTGAAAATTTTCACATTTCCAGTATTTATAGAAATTTTTAGATATTTAATTCGCATTTGCTAAAATTTAATGAAGCTCTATACACTGATATACATTTAATGGGAAGTAATTAAGGATCGGTTGTTACTTAACTTTTCATTGTATTCTAACAATTTTATCTTCATTATCATAACCTAAAAATCTAAGGATTTTATTAACACTATTCAAATTGCAGTTATTATTGTAAAAGAACTAATGATGCTAATGAATTTTAAAAAGTTAAAGTTGGATTATGCTCTCCGCATTTATGTAATTTTGATGTAAAACAATTAGTAAGCACTTATCATTAATGCGTAACGATAATCATTCTATTTTATATTTTCAAATTTTTCGAAGAATTGGTTTGTTGAAGAACTAAGTTTTTGAATAGTTGGTTTTGAACAATTTTCCCTCGAAGAAATGTCGTTGGAGAATTGTGTAGAACCCATATGTTCTTATGTACAAGTAAAAATCTAATGAATGGCATGAGGAACTGTTAAGAACAATTCGTGATTTAGTTAGTGGAGGTGCTACGATAACTGTGAACCGCAAAGATGATTATGCTTGAACTATTCCTAAAAACATTACTACTGCAAAACCTGCTGCGAAAGAAAGCCGGCAAAGGTATTTTTCCAGGTTTCAGTACAAAAATATTTTATTTATAACACTTTGTTGTTACTTTTTGCTTTTACATGATATTGTATTGTGTATTTCGAAATTTTTTGCTGGCTTAAAAAGTTAGCATATTTATTCCCACATGTTACATGGTATTTCTGTTAATTTTAAAAATAAATGATTGTTGTGTTCTTAAAAGTCATATATACACAATTGTAAGAACAAATCGAAAAACTAATCAAAATAATCCTGATCTTTGCTTTTTACCGAAATAAATCCATTGCACATTCCATTTTCGTCAGGATAGTTCTGTCTTTGTTTCTGCATTCTTTGTCGGCTTGTAGACAATAAATTGTTTTACAAAGTTTTATTGAAACAGTGTTTATATGTTCGTGCCATTTTAAAGAACAGTCTAATTTGACACCCAGAAACCTAATATTGGTATTAGTACAATCGTTATTTTGTATAAGTTTGGAAGTCGCAAATAGTTTCTGAGTTTTAGAATGATTTAAGGATAACTCGTTTACAGTGAACCAGTTTGATACCGATGTTAACGTATTTTGATCCATTTTTGCCAATTCGATTGCAAAATCAGACTTATTTATGACGGTAGTATCGTCGGAAAAGATAATTAATTTAGCTTCAGAATTTAGGGGCAAGTCATTTATATACATAAGGAACAATGTGGGTCCCAAAACAGACCCTTGCGTAACACCTATATTTCATATTTTTTTGCTAGATACTATGTTATTTATTTTCACAAACTGCTTTCTGTTGTATAAAAATAAACGAAGTAATGCTCAGCTATTATCGAAATTATACTGTTTTAACTTGCTAATAAGAATTTTGTGAGAAACACAATCGAAAGCTTTACATAGATCAATTGAAGTATTTGAACAAATAGATTTATCCGCAAAACATTTCGTGATGTCAAATACAAGGTATCTGATGTGGATCTACCTGATCTAAAACCAAACTGATGGTTATATATTAAACAGTTTTCTTCTAAATATTGCATTATTTGATTTATTAATAACTTTTTGAAAATTTTGCTAAATATAGGTAATATTGAGATTGGACGATAGTTATTGATATCATTGCAATCACCTTTTTTATGAAGGGAAATAACAGAAGCGATTTTTACAGTACCAGGAAAAATATTCCACCTCTTAGTGCTGTAGTTTCGTCCCTTACTTGGTTGTAGGTTACTGGTCTAAAAAAGAAATGAAGGTGGTCTGCCAAGTGTTTAGGAATGAACAAGTTTGAGTCAGTAATATTAGTGACACTGGTTTTAATGTTATTTACAATACCTAGTGCTACGTTTGCAAAATGATCATTTAAATATTCTGCCAGTAATGTACCGGGTGGCCAACTAAGAACGGCCGTCGGCCATATCTCAGGAATGGATTATAGCACAGGTTCGGGAAAAAAAATTTTATAACGAAAGTGGCCTCGAGAAACGCCTGGAAATTATTTTCAGAATTGTAGGTCCACCGCTAGAGGGCGTATTTGACAGTTAAAATTTTAAAAAGCAAAATTTTTCAAATTTTACTCAATTAAGGGGCATATTAAATATTATAATCAGATTCCTCAACAAATTCTGCATATTTTTTATTTGACAAGTTTTAGTCTATCTTTTCAAATAAGGAGTGGGGGAGAGTGGGAACCTTGTTACGAAAAAACGCCTTTAATTCAGGTTCTGCTTGACCGATTTTAATAAACTTGATGTTGTTTGAAAGAGCTTTTGTTAAACAATAGAACATTTGTAAATTTAAAAAAATCTGATTAATAACATAAATGCTAGAGGGCGCTGTTTAATATTGTGTTTTCTCTTTACAATTTTAAACGGAAGCATAAAAATTTAAGTAGGTCTTTAAAAAGTAGACTAAATTAGTAATAAAACAGTGAAAACTGCAAGTCGATATCTTTTCCTATCCTGAGATATCGTAAGAAACAGGTAAATGGCGGGAATTGTTCTTCCAACGTCTAGTAGGCTAGTTCGCGTTAACGGAAATTATTAAATTTAGCCTGGATGATAAGATCTTACATTGGTCTGCAGTAATTTAAACTGTAATTTAAAATGTAAGATTACCCAGATTAAATGTGCGACTGTGCAAGTTGTATCATGTGTGACGTCAGCGAGTATCCAAACGCAGCGATAACTCTGATATTAAACTCGTTAAGAAGATATTTACAGACTTGCATTCCTAACATTTCAAACTCACTTTTAGCTATATGTCATGTTTTGACTTCACTGTGCCTTTAATGGAAAAATAAATGTTTAGCCCATCACACAATATCAAATGACAAAAATGTTTTTCCATATAGTTCCTTATTTTGAAATTCTATTCCTCAAACAATAAACATTGTCTCATTTATGTTTTCTTTCTTTCAGCGTTACTCTCAGCAACGAAGCACTAATATTGAGCATTGAACAGGTAATAAAGTATGGACAAAATTACAAGGACGCAATTGTTGAATTTAAAAATAAACACTTCGAAGACAGGAGCCAGGTACCACACACCAAGTAATATGCAATAGTTAAAGTATTTCTGTTCACAGGTTCCCTTTTTTACTCAATACATGATAACAATTGTAAATAATTGTTTACAATTTGTTGAATTGGGAAGTCAGTTTGAAAAACAATATGTAACATATGGTTTGTCCAAACAGTTATCAGATTGTTTTAAGCGATTTAAGGATGTTTATTATGTAATATTAGTGACCTGTATGAAATCAATTTTAATGATTTTTTTTAGCGTTTAAGGGATGAATCTGGAAGGTACTTGTTAGAAGAAGTATTTTTAGATTTAGATAAACATTTTGAAGAATTATTTGTCTCTGGACGATGGCTTCAAATTTCCCTACCAGTAGACACCATATGTGCTACGTTAGAGGATTATTTTCAAGACTACAATCGTTTAGTTGAAAGTAATTTTAAGTTTGTTATTGACGAAGCTAGACACTTAGTAACAAAAAGATATATTACCGCAATGCTTATGAAGAAAGTATCTTTTAAGTCATATGAGGAATGTCAAACTGCCGCTAAGAAAATTTTCAAGGAGGTGGAGCAGTTACGAAAAGTGTTCTTAGTGTTTGCCTCTAACATAGTTGATGGAGAAGATCCCTTAGATATAATCCTTATATTATCGGAGATATTAAAATGTGAGGATGATATGATATCATTCGATTTACATAGATTAGTAGAACAATATCCAGATATTACTGAAGATCACTTACATAGACTGCTTAGTCTTAGAGGTGATTTATCAAAATCTGACTTAAAAGAGAAGGTTAGTTTTATTACAAAAACTTCCAAACCAAAGACTCAAATGCAAACCACAGTATTTAGCCAGCTTGTATTCCAAGATAGAATTATAAATTGGTAAATTATATTAATATAATTTTGTATAGCTTTAATTTTAATAATAATGTTATATAATTATACAAATATGTATATTAAACTCTATAACAATATAAAATATGTTTATTGTTCTTTTATGTAAGATATGTATTTTTAACAACTACCAATTATCGTGTTCATATCCAACTCAACACGGGAGGGATGTGTAACTTTTCACATTCATTCTCTTACTTTTCCTTGAGGACTGGGAGGGGCATGCAATAATACACCATAAGAAAAGAAAAGAACACCATTTATTTAATTGCTCCCTCCAGTCACTTTCCTATCATTTCAAATTCAATGAACAAATAATATAATTTTATCAAACTCTGTGTAACAAATGTAGGTCAAGAATATATGAGTAAAACAACATGCTCAATTAGTATATAAAATCATTATAGACTGTCACACGTGCAGAAAGCAAAACTAGGGGTGGGCGATATCGCAAAATTGATATCAAAGTTTAATATTAAAAAAATATATCAATTTGATATATCAAAATATCATAATATCAAAATAACTAGCATTTATTAGAAACAAAACACAAAAAAGAAAAAAACTACTGGAGAATTCAAATAACATTACTACTTAGTTAATAAAACTTGTAGACATAGTCTTTGTTGGATGCCAAGAATACAAGTTGTTCAGTATGTTCCCCCGTCAAAGACGATCTTTGGTCCGACACTATTCGTCCAGCCCTACTGAACACTCCTCCGATGGGACGCTTGTGCCCTGAGAACAAAGGTACTTTTACAGCAAGCTCAGTTTGGGGAACTTGCTTTTGTTCAACTGCCACCAAGACATAGGATCATCATCCACATATATTATGTCAAGGTTCAAATATTGTTGGATCTCATTTCGAGGTTGCATGTTTCTATTTTCCGGCGAGTTGATACTAAAAATAGCGCTGAGGCCTCCGCTGCTATTGGAATTCTGACGTTTACTAATATGCTTGCAAATTCTTCACTTTCACCAGTAGACTCCATTTCTCTTGAGATACTCAATTATTTCGTCCTGTTCTTCCACTTTGAAGTATTTCAACTTGAACCGAGGGTCGACGAACGAATATTTCTTCAAGAACGAATTTGTAGCTGCTTTCTGCACGTATCTCTTCGACATGTAATCCAAAATTTTTTCCATAAAATGATGTTTTAATTCAATTGAAGTATAATCGATACATGTCTCTTCTATATCAATAGCTGATGAGAGTATACTTTCCAATTTGTAATACAACGGCAGAATACAAGAGGCTGTAAGGTGAAATTCACCAGACATCTTGGTAGAAACGGTTTCTATTGTTTTCAACACGGCAATAATATCTTGCAAAACATCCAATTGATCCAAAATTAAGTGTTCATACTTTCCTTTCTGATACTGCTGCAGCAATGACATAAGAGCCACATTTTGCTCAACCACTACAGTTATAAGCTTGAATAAGGACCACCATCTTGTTTTGCAATAGGATGGTATCTTATGTAGCGGTAAATTGTAGTGTTCCTGAAGGTTTCTTAGCTCCCGATTGACTTTAACACTGTGAGCGCAAAGGTTGTGTATCTCTTAATCTTGTCCAAAATGTCCTTAATTTTGGACAACTCAAATCTTGAGCCACGGCAGTATTCATGGTGTGACCAAAACATGTAATGTGCTCGATATCGGTAATACCTTTCATTTCAACTGAACCGCTTTTACAATATTTGACCCGCAGTCCGTTGTTATAGACACTCGGTTATTCTCAGTTATCCCCAATCGGCTATCAAGTCTTCAAGGATCTCGGCGAGGTTTATTGCGGTTTGATCACTGGACACTTGAATACAATTCAAGCATGCTTTCTTCATTTTCCAGTCTTCAATGAAATGTACTGTGAGTGACAAGTATGCCTCATTGGCTACAGAAGTCCATACATCTGTAGTGAATGAAATGAAGTTACATTTACTCAAGGCCGATTTCACTCTCTCCTTCGTTTCTAGATACAATTTAGGCACAAGAGATTCCGTAAGTTTCTTCCTCGATGGCAATTTATAAGCAGGCCTCAATGTTTGTACCAAATGTTTGAATCCTTCCCTTTCAACGATATTATACGGAAAGCTGTCCACTGCAACGCAATATGTCACCGCTTTGTCAATCTTTTCAGACTGTCTTCGGTCGATAGTGTCCAGCGTGGGCTGATGGTAAGTCCTCTTCCACAGTCGTAAAGAAGGGCTCGAAGTAGAAGGGCCGGGAGCATTCTGAGAATTCTGAGTACGTTGAACAGAAGAATCATTAGTTTCAGAAGATTCGGTGCATGACATAACGATTTCTCCTGAAGATGCAAAACTCTCCAGTTGAGAATTCTCGTCCATGTCTTCTTGATCTTGGTAGTCATTCCTATAATAATTGACGATCAGTATTAATTAGACTGTAAATAATTGAAAATGTAGGGTATGTACAGGGTGATTCACCGAGATGGCCTATTAAAAAAATTTCAACTTCTCGTTGAAGTACAATTTTGAAATTTGGTATACGGCTATAATCGATTATGGCGAGTCTTTGTAAATTATTTTCAAGATGGCGGTGTTTCCGCTTATATCAGAAACTAATGCACGTTCTTGCTTTACTTGTTGAAATCATACATGTAGGAAGGAAACGGCAATAGTATATATATATATATATATATATATATATATATATATATATATATATATATATATATAAAGCGCTAATCCGAAACTGAAATTGTTAGATTTTACAGACTATACTTACGGCAATTCAAACTAACATATCCTCATATGACACGCATCATAAACACACAATTTGCCCACATTAAAAAAAATTCTACGGTGTTGATAAAGTGGAAAAACCTCTCTTAAAAATTAAACAGATAACAGCAAACAAAGCCAATGAAATGACGGTATTGAGATATTTTAAGAAATGCTTCGACAGGCCTAGACTTCTCGTATTCGTCAGTTCAAAGAATTTTGTATCGTCACCAATTGTACCCTTACTCTTTTATAAGGCTTCAAAAACAGGGCTCCCAGATCGCCCCTCTAGATTTCTATCTGTGGAAACGGATTAAAAAGTTAATCTATGCAATGTCAGTTGAAAAACGAAAATGATTTGCGAGTTAAAATCACCAATGCATTTACCTCTCGGCCTAAAAAATAAGGCCGGTGACGAGTCACTGAATCGAGCAGGGGGACTAATTGCATGACGCTGTTTATTGTTTAATAAAAATCTATATTAAAGGATTTGTATTGAGCAGGAAATGCATTTGTCATTATAATTATCTGTTGAACTTTTACTATAATTTAATTTGATGTTTGATTTGATTTAATTTAATTGATCATCTTGGTGAATCGCCCTCTATATTATATTATAAACCTGTATATAGGTATGTATTTCATTACGATTGTAGTTTGTTAGTTACGAGTACGACCATACGAAATTACTTACGTTTGATGGTATTTAGTTTTCTCCAATTCATAGTATTTGGATGGATGACGATTTTTCAAATGCGCTTTAAGATTTGTGGTGTTTCTCCCGTGCACAGATTTTCCACATAACTTGCAAACCGCACAGGCAGAAAGAATACCAGACCCAGAAGACGCAGAGTTCGCGTTTTTCTTAAAATATTGCCAGAGCAAACTTCGCTGACCCATGATATAGTTGTGAATGTGATCCGTCTGTCTCCACAGTTAAATCAAAACGAACTTGACACGTTGGAATCGTAAAGATTACTGTCCTGTTAAACTTGGACTGTTCTGTAATAAGTACATTTAAACGCACACTAAGAAGTGCAGCATCCTTGTTTGGTTGGGTTTACCGCCGCCGCGCAGGTTGTGCGGATATCAGAATGAGATGGGGCTGAAGGGAGCATCCTAAAAACTTCTCTCTAATTCTGTTAAGAATACCTAATTAAAAACTAACTACTTGGATATATAGGTACATACGGTAACGTAGTACTTAAACTGAATAGCGATTTTCATCTAAAAGTAATTTAATTTCTTCATAAATCCCCGTAAAACGAGCAGTTTGTTTGAATTTGAAAATAACAAATGAGGTACAAAGGTAATTAGTACGTTCATGTACATTTGAGCAAGTGAGGAATGAAATGATGTTCCGTTCCGTTCGAGAATTGAGAAAGATTGTTGTTTCCATTGTAATATTAAATAATTTAATTTGCTTACCCAGATTAATATTGCTGTTCCGAGAATTCAGACTCGACATATGCGTTCTTTTAATTTAGATACACCACGAACTAATATGATCAAATCTCCATTATACCATTGAGTAATCAATGGGTAGCTTGTTCAATCCATATTATTACTATGGTTTAATCTTACATGTGATATTTTGTGATATCTTTTATGACCAAAAAGGGGTTATTATTTCTTGTTTTAAAAATAGGTTTGCAGACGCAGTGATATTCTTTCTTGTTCTGTTTTTATTGTTATACCGTTATGATGATGCTAAAATATATGTAATGGGAAGTTTAACTTTTGAATATTTTCGCTCGCTATTGTAATGGGTTAATAACAACATATTTTTTTGAAAATTTTGTTATCTAATTAGAATTATTTATTTCGTAGATAACATTTATTGTATAAGTTTGTGAACTATTGCTTTTGTTTCCTGTAATTAGGCACCTGCCTGTTGGAAATAAATCTGATTATTATCTGAAATAATTTAACATTTTGACATTTTGATATTTTGATATATCAAACGATCAATATCATATCGTATCATATCAATATTTTGATATTTGATTTGGTATATCAAAATATCGCCCACCCCTAAGCAAAACTAAATAAACCAGTAGACGATGCATAAAAGTCAATTCCAAATAACCAGGTTACCAATAGGTTTAGAAATCAGTCGAAATTCATTTTTACAAATGAATTATAGTCTTTGAATGATTAGGAAAAACAACTAAAGTTAAATCTATTAATATGAATTTTTGAAGAAATAAATTTTGGATTTGAGACAGTGGAAATTATGTATTACCTGATCCAAATAAAACAAGTTTTATTAAAAATTGGTGAACACAAATGAAGCAAGCAGATTTATAACATTTAGAAACTGTTTGTCAAGTGTGGTTAAAATTTAACGTAGATTTTTTTTTCTCGAACTGTAGGATATTTAAAATGGTATTGCATGAGGAGATTCTGTGCTTTGTCCTTTCATATTATTGAAAATTTGGATATATTCGAGTATAAATTCTGGAAGCATTAATTTAGTTACAAATTTTCCTTTGTTTGGCGGTGTTTGGGGTTTATTACCAAATTGGAGTAGGAGTCTTCTGAATGATATAGATTTGTCCGTTGGTAAGTAGATTGAAGTTTTTAAATTACGATTAGGTTCCATGCGTTGACGAGAGTAGAATAGTAAAAAGAATTTTATATGGAACTTTTAATATTTCTAGTAAATAATGGATAATCCTATTTTTAAGTAATTGTTAATTATCGTTTAGTTTGGTTAAAATTATGTCATTGGAAATTGTTACTTTGTAATTAAAATTACTTACTAAGGGTAGTTTGCAGATTCAAAACGTTGGGGACTGTTTGTCGGGATGTCATTTGGATTTTAAGAAGACAAAGAGTGGTTTTTATAATATGTTGGTTTAGAGTCGAGTTTCCAAAGTTAAGAGGCGAAGAAAAACAGATCTTGTTACATTATATTTTTGCGTACCTTTAATGCTAGTGACATAATTTTTTCAACTCGGTTGCCGAAAATCATATCGTTTTTAACGCACTTACGATTTGAAGGAATGGTTTTTTTGATTGATAATTTGACGTGAAATGTATAATGGCGAAATCTATTAAATTCGTGAGGGAGTCGTAGTCAAGATGAAGAAGAAGCAGGTTGGTGCGGTAAGCGCGCGAGGTGGTTTGAGTGTGGACTGAGCTTACTTACATTCTACCGGTGTTAATTGCAGTTGTCCTGGGGAGAGTTTTCCCGTTCACCCTTTTGGGGATTTTAAATAGTAATGTAAAGAACCAGCGTCCTTTGTCACATTTTCCATTCAGTATTAATTATTTGCTAATTGTTCTGCTTTAATTAATTAGTAATATTCAGAGATTTGATCAAATAATGAATTTATATTCCCTCAGACGTAAATTTCAAAAACATCGAAAGTTTTTCTACGTCAGAGTCCCCTCCAGACTTAACGCCAATCTCGACCTGATGACCCTTATACAGAAACCGTCTCCGTCTTCCACGGATCCTCTATAAAAGCGCGAGACGCGCTACTGGACTACGACTTGCTTGTGTGTCGATCCGTTCCGCTAAAGACTACTATTTGCTCGCGCCGACGACTTGTCTACTTGCTCGTGTACGCGCCGACATCTACTTGTGCGTCGATCCGTCCCGCCGATCTGTCAATCTTTGTACGTGCCACACCGCTTATAGTTATTGTGCACTGCCGTTTCTCATTAAACGCGACACCGCCACGTGCACATCTTCTACGTATAACGGGGCTTAGAGCTGCTTAAATCTGAGGCTGAATGCACGTAAGTCATAACACTGTAAGGTTATTTTGATGCACCCTGCATGTGTAGTATTTTGATAACGTATGTAGCGTGTTTTGAATGTAGCTGGCGCCAGTTTGCATGAAAAGAATATTTTTTTGAGTATGCGTAATGTAAGTTGGTGTAATTGATACGCCACTGGAATTTAGTCAGGCATTGGTTATCGTGTGAACGAATATTTGAATGCTGTAGAAAGCTTTTCGTGTTGAAAGCGTTAATTTTGGTTGAGAAATAATGTTTTGAGTAAATTTTTATTGATACGGCACTGGTAAAACTACTGGTCTTTTTGCTACTGTGTATAAAGGAATTTGGACTAAAGAAATGGTTGTAAACGTATGAGTGAATGAGTTTATGATATATTGATATTTTATTATCGTGCAGTAAGGAATATGGATGCATATTTTTGTTTGTAGAAATTTTGTAATATTGTGAAAATATAATGCATGTTCCAGAATGAGTTGATAGAATGTGAGGGAGTTCGTTAGATTGTGCAGAAATAGAATTCGCCCACATGCGAGATTTGCCTAAATGGTTGAGGGATAATCTGGTTAATCTACAGTGTGAATGTAATTGCAATTGAATGATTTCTTCGGAAAGTTTTCAGTGAATTTACAAAGTAATTCAAGATGACTACGTTTATTTCGCATCGTTGGCCTCTTCCTTCACGATGGAACCTTCGACGCAGCAGAGAAACGTGCGAAATACTCAATTAGGATAGGTGAATTTTGATCTTAGCGTGAATTTATTGTGACGTATTGGGAATATGGCGGGCAGAAGATATATAAGCGAGTGTCAAATTTGAGGGGCAAGTTAGTTGGTTAGAGGTTTTAGATAGCTCGAATATGAGTCGCGCGCGTTGCAGAACCATTAGAGTGGTTAGTATCGGAGTTTATTTGTGAAAATTATAGTATAGCAGAGCATGTATAGCGACTGCATTAATCCATAAGGGGATAAATAGTATAGACATTCACAAATAAATAATTTAATATATTGTGAGTTGAAGAAAAACAGTAATTTTCTTCAAGAAATAAAAAGTGCTTAGGCAGATTAGAAGTTAACACAGCAAATATTTTGTTATTAGTGTTCAATTGTGGGACGCGTGAGTTAATATTATTATAAAGAGAACCGAAGGTAACCATTTAAGTCACCGAAAGAAAAGTTTGTAAAATTTACCTAGTTAAGTTATTGGTGATCATCATTGACATTGAATGTGTACAATCGTTAACAATACCAAATTGATTGTATATGAGCAAATAAGAACTTTAATGTGTATATGAAAGTAACCATTTTCCATTGTGGTAAACGTTTTGAAGGGCAAACATCACAGTATAAGGTGATGTGATGTTAGGCTAAAGAGCCCCTATACCAGGTACGCAAGTGCACAAACCATAAACACTGCGTTAGTGAGTACTACAGCCGAGTGCGTAGGGCGGATACGGCTACCTCTTGTATTTTGTGCATAGTGCATCTAAGAATTTAAAAAGGATTACCGAAAGCAGATCGTATGGACTACAACTACCGCACCGAAAAAGGATTAATTAATGTAATACGTAATTATTGGATTTAAATTTTATTGATTCCAAGACGAGTACGATTATCTTTTAAGTACATTTTTTTTACCTATTAATGAATGTCTAAATACGATTTTAAAGATAAAGTAATAATAAAATGTAACCATTTTATTGATGATACAAGCTCTATGTTTATTTATTGTTAAACCGATTTCGTTTATTTTATTTAGAATTTTCTAAATTGCGAATATTTATTTAATTCAAAGTTTTATAACAGAAGTATAAATTTACAGGTATACGAGAGATACTTAAAAAGTATTCAAGTTAACGTCTTACGATTTAGGAATTTTCATTTGTACAGGGTGTGTTTAATAAGTCTATGACGACTCGTGTATTTCAGAATTTTCTTAAGCTTTTGGATCAATTTATTTTGAAGTGTGATTGAATTTGAATGTTAAATGGTTTTATTGAGTAGGCTGCAATCATGTCTTGCACAGCCAGATAGGATTAATTTACCATCCCGCCTAAGACTATTTATTTTAGCAAAATTTAAGATTGTGGTGGCGCCTAGAGACAATCTTTCCCGGACTGAGCTTTGTGAATTGTAGATTAATGGTAAGTGTAAGGTGTTTGAAACTACTTTTCGATCATTTTATTCCTTATATCGACCACGCCCATTTCCAGTGTAGTTGGCTTGGCAACCCGCTTATTTTGATAAGCATACACTACGCCTAGTGCGGTTTGGACGTGTAACAGCACACAACATTACACATACGCCGATTGAACGATGTCATTCCGGGTTGAACGCCCGTAGTCATCTTTCATTTACTCCGTTGAATAGAAAGGTACTTGCCTAAATTCTGTCAACCCACGGAAATCATTTTTACAGCGCAACGGGTATAAGCCCAGATTGATGTAAATGATATTCCACCTAGCCATAGTACACAGATTCACACATATACGCCTACACTAGGCACAACCTTACAGTGCAAGAAGCAGCAGATCGACCGCAATCAAACACCCTTAGGTAGATCACATTCGGTCACCTAGTTTATTAAAAGAAACCTCGTATGAACACGTGAGTAATACGTTTTATTAGAATACGGAAATAACCGCCGTCCTAACCGCTCACCCATCGGGAGAGATCCAGTAAATTAGTTTAGTCCGTTTTGAACAATTGGAATAATTGTTTAAATCCGTCACCGTAGTTATAAATCTCGTATAAATCATAAGATTAGTATATTATAAATTATATGCAAAATAGAAGTAAGACTGTAAAAGCGTTTTCTTTTCGTAAAAAGTAATTTTTGATTTGGTTAAAACAAAAATTCTATATTGAATATAATTTCCCCAAATTACTAAAGATAATTATAGTAAATCTTAAGGCACTGTAATTAATAACCTCGTGTAAATAATTAAATGAGAATACGTGACGCCGGTACATATTTATTTAGTAGTTAAATAAATACATTTCAATATAAAATCAAACCGTAAAAAGCTTTTATTTTATAAAGGCAAACTAAAACACTCATTTCTCGTTCACATATACCAGTCTCTTTAAAATATCGATTATTTTAAAAGGCCTGCGGAGGTATACAGAGTGAACCACTGGCGCTATTTTATTTTCCGGCACATGCTGTCCAGTATTCAATAACGGCATAACAATATTTCCGACTTCTGTAAAAGAACAGGACCGGCCTCAAAATATTTATTTATTTCTTTTGATCATTTGTTTTAATTAAAATTAAAGTAGTACCTAACCTGGGTCATTTACAAATATAATCGCCATTATTAACGATATTTCCACAGAAAATCCAGAGGACAGAATAAGGGGTGAAGATCACGACCGTTACAGTGCCCGCAAGAAGGACGAGACCATCCAATCCCGATCCCGTTAAGGATAACGTGTTTAATAAATGTAAAATTACCATATGTACCTAATTCATCATGTACATATATAGTTTACATTTGAATATTTAGCATTGTTACATAATAGGATAATATACGTTTAAACCATTGTAAGTCTATGGTTCAGTGTGGGCTAATTTAACAGAGTGATCAGACCGATACATACGAACCACGCCCTTCTTGCAAAAGCAAGAACCGATTTAGCTAGTTTCGAGGAAATTTAAAGTAAAGTCAATTTCATTCAATGAAAAGGGCGTTACAGTATTCAGGCATATTCAGTAACGGCAGACGCACTAAATTTCCGAATTGCTTTCGGCGATGACAGTAACAGCGGTCTAGGTCTAGAACGTCTGCTGTTTCTTACCTTCAAATAATTTCCAAATAGATAACACTGATATTAAAAACTGCATTTTAATGTATTTAATGGTGAAGAGAAAAATAACTTTTTGATTTCGTAATTAATTTATTTATTTATCATTGATTTATAAATGATTAAAAAATAACAAACCAACGTAAAATAGAGATAACTTTTTAAACTTATTTTCACCTACGCCTATATTCATATTAACACATTCTTGTAGAGAATGGTGTACTTTACACTTTCTTTTTACCAAGCGTTTCCACCTTTCTACCAGCTGAGGAATGTTTTTTGCCACCCATCGCAGATTTTCTTGTTGGCCGCACACTTACCATTTTCTCTTTTCTTGTACCTAGATGTTTGAAGTTGTTCCATGGTACGTAAAAGAATAATACAACTCTGATATAAGCGAATTATTACTTTTAACACACTTTTGCCTGTTTTTTAAGAAACTGGACGTTTCTGGATAAAAGGCTATTAGATCATTATCAAGATGTGTCAAGATTTCGTTAGAAAATGATTTCCATCCTTCCATTAAATCATTAAGTTCTTTAATCGTAGGAACATTCACATTTAAAGTACACGCGGAATTTCCACTTACTTCACCTTTATGTACTGAAGTGGATTCAGTAGCAATTTTGGACAATTGTGTAGGGTGGCTTATGCTTAAAGTATCGAGGTTGTCTCCGTAAAGTGGAAGAAATATCTCAGAATTTGGATTTTGTCCACACGCTATTTCATAAAGCCTGAATTTCGTACCAAGAGATAATGTGTTCATACAAGAAATAATATTTTCTTTTTTTGCTACAACAGCCTGATGCGTGTAGTGCTTTGTATTGCATCCCACATAACAACTGCATTTGCAAGACATCATATCAGCAATGTACGTAACATCTTTACCTTTAGGGTTATGCTAAACTCCAAGTTACCTCTGAAAATACTTGACCGAAAAACATCTTTATCATCACGAGTGTATGGTAATTTTGTGGACTTTGATACTCTGTTTAAGATCATATCTAAAAGCCTTTGTTTATAATAACGTTCAAAATTATTTATTATACAATCAGACAACTGCGTTAAATTTAAGGGTTTAGTTCTCTTTAAAGCTATATCTTCAAGTAGCCTAAATCTAACCTCAATGTAATTATTTATTTGTTCCCCAAATCATCAACATGCGTCTGTAAAGTAATCACCATAACTCAATCCGTTCTAGCATTGATTCTACATCTTTTGAATATTTGGAAAATTGTTCGAACTGCTTTTTTTTGCATTATTTAATGCTTCTTCTCTTTGAGGTGAGAATATTACATTTGATTTTTGAGAGCCTTCTTTTGGAATCCCATTTTTAGAAATTTGAATCCACTTCCAACACGCCTTTAAAACGTGGAATGAGCATAAAAGCAAAGTAGACTTGGGCCAAAATAACGTTAGGATATTACGCTCACCTAAATCATCATCAGTTATTATGACTGAAGGAGCTACCTTAATGAGCAGGATTTCAAACAAAGCAGCAATACCCAAGCGCAAAACATATCTAAAGGAATACCACCAGCTGCGGGCTGCGTCAAAAAGAAATAAACTGTACGGTCTTGCACATCGCAGTTTCCAGACGCATCCACAAACAACTTCAGAAGCTTGTGGCAACTTTGCCGCTGTTTACATTACAGGGGTGCAAATGGCAACACAATAATCTCTTTCGGGACAATTAATTTTATATAAAGTGTTATTGGCCTCTAAAGAAAATTTAAGGCAATTTTCTAACTGTAATAACATACCTTCGCCTGTTGGAGGTCCGTAGTTATCTTTAAAATGCTTTCTCCAAAACGTTTGGACGTCAGTTTTTGGAGGAATTATGTCTGTCTAAAAGCTGATTTTCATATTCGTTACCTAGTTCGTCCATCAAATTCATACCAAAAATTTAAGCTGAACTAACTGAATGCCCCATTTCAAATAATTGTAAAATAATTTTTTTGGCTTCCAAACCTAAAGGTCTCTCGCTTAGATTGTCTAAGCACAACAGTCTGTGATTGTGAGAATTTTTAAATTGAATTACACATGGCCAGTCAGGAAGAAAAGGATCCGAAATACTGGATAGTTTTAATTTCCAGTTTTTTCTTTGCTTTTGCAACATTAGTCTTAGTTTTTCTATGGCATTTGTACATTCTTTTAAATAAATTTCGCGTCTGCTTTTTATCTTTATAACTAAATTAAAAATATTTATTGATGAAAAAATCGCGATTCACACCCCTTATTCGATAAATATATGTTAATTTCATAAAATACTAAATTTAACAGTCTAAAACTAATGTTAAGAACATCCTAAGCACGTACCAGTACCAGGAATTGTAGGAGAATTGCTAAAAGCACAAGTTCTCAACTATCCTCATTAAAAAACTGCCGCAAATTATTGAAATCTGCGGCGGAATCGACCATAGCGCGTCGCATAATGCTAGCGCGACGGCTCTCGGGTTAATGCTTTAAAATCCACCATTTTATTTTATAAACTGATCATTTTAATACTAAAACTTACCTCATCAGCTTTTGATTTTAAATTACTTCTAACGATATTCTTATCATCGAATTTCTTGTAATTATATTTATCTGGTAATAAATCTATTTTTATACATTAGCTAGCACGTAAAACAGTAAAACACGACTCAGTACGTAGTACGTCTGCTGTGTCAAGTCGAACCAACCGCGGAGTGTCGGCGAAAGTCTAGCGCGTCTGCTGTTAGTGAATATGCACCCCGGAGATACTGTGTTGTGTATCGATAGTCAGAAGTGAAATTTATACAGGTCCATCGAAGAGGAATTAGTGCTTAAAGTTAGTGCTATTTCCTTATTCTTGGGACAAAATCGTGGTTTTTGCGGATTTTTGTATCGTAAATTCAGTATAATCGCTAGGTACACAGTTGGGCCGACTGATGAAATAAATTGCTGTAAATAAATTTTCGCTTATAAAAATTTGTGTATATGAAGGCCAAAAACGTCTTGTAAATAAATTAATATGTTGATATATTAAACCAGTTTACACAGTTATTTAATCACCTGGTTTTGGCTTAAATATTTTCGTCACTAAATTTGCGTCAATATAATTCAAAAATAAATGGTTCGTTGAAAGTTGACTGTGAAGTTGCTACATAGAAGCAGAGCCAGGCGAGATTCCAGTTGGCTTTCACCGATCCACTACCTAGAGGGTCAAATATACGAGAAATACCTATACCGCTGTGCAAAGTAAAGGGAAAGAGTGAACGTTTGTACAAATTAAGGTAATTACTTCCGTATGTTTATTTTTTTGTATTGCTGTTGTTTTTAATAAAGTGTTTTGTTCGGTATTTGTCGAACGGATGAATACGCTTTCGTTAGTTTTGCTTAGACTCCCTTCAGGCGATTAAAATAATTTTATAAAAGTGTAGTCACTCGTGTATGTATCGTTTCATATTGTGCGTTATTTTTATCGCATTCTGATTATTATTTTATAAAAATTTACGTAATATAAAAAATTTGTCGAATTTATGTGTTCGACGTTATTAATATTCCTTTTTGGTGTTATTTAAAATTAAGGTACTGACGTATATGATTTAGGGAATTTGAACCTTGCAAGAGTCAACCCGTTTTTATTAGATTTTACAAAATTGAATGTGTTTTAATATCTGTATCAATACTCTGGTTGTTTATATAAAATTTTTATCATTATGATAGGATAGGATTATGATAGGATATGATACAGTCGTCAAAGCGATAGGACGTGTTTGGGGTGGCTCCAGCCTCTACCTTCGATTAGTGAAACAACTCCGGATTAAAATGACGTTTTCTAAATCCTTAAAGTTACTGTACCGTAGGGGTACGTTTTTGAACAGATTTTTATACCCAGCGGTTTGAATATTAATAATGGATCAAGACAATAATAAAGTAACCAGTAGAACTTTTGTAACGTGTAAAAAAGGCGCGTAAATAACATTTGGGACTGCTATAGGATTGAATTTCTACGAAAAATGCGGCTCTTTTAAACCCATACCAGATGTGATTGTTAAAACTCGTAGAATTGTAAAGTAAACTTTAAGCGCAAATGCCACCCTTTTGTCTTGAACCCAAACAGGTAAAAATTTTTCAATAACAATGAATTATAGAGAACCGATAAAATAACTTATTTTGCCCCACGCCAGCGCGGAAAAATAGACCAGATGTGATTCATAAAAATGTACAGCTTTGTATTTAATAAACCCTTTTCTGTAAGA
The DNA here is from genome assembly GCA_036346205.1 of Vesta saturnalis. Lineage (NCBI taxonomy): Eukaryota > Metazoa > Arthropoda > Insecta > Coleoptera > Lampyridae > Vesta > Vesta saturnalis. The sequence goes on from JARFJB010001696.1 coordinate 134,531, forward strand.
ATCCCAGGCGTAAGCGTTGTCATAAAAATCATTTGATTAGCTTAAATGTTAAAAATAAATAACTGAATCGAATCTGTAATCCAAAGTATAAAAATAAGTAAATAAATAGATAAAATAAACAAATAACTAGCTCTAATTTGTAATAGGAATTCTAAATTAAATACTTTTTCTTTTCTCAAATAAAGGAAAGCAAGTCGCGTAGGGAACAATCTAATTTAAATACAAAGTACGATGCTTTGAATACAGTTTTGTCGGTTTGAGTATTATTAATAAACGAAATAACAATAATCAAATCAGTAGAATAAAAAGGCGCGTAAATAATATCTAAGATTGCTATAGCATTGAAATTCTAGGAAAAAATACGGTTCCTTTAAACCTATGCCAGCTCATAAAGTCAAATACCTGGTAGTGTTTTCAAATTTAAAAGTTAATCCAATTTTATTTTTGGTACTATATCAAATTTTAAGTTTAATTATAACATTATATGTCATATTATATTTTTATGACAGCAAATTTAAAATTTCAACTAACTTTTAGCACTGTTACTATATTTAATTTTAATTATAATTAATTGACCCTAAAAGTAGGTAATTAAAGTCGGGAGGGCTAACAGGGTCATTATCGTTATTTATTATTACCCTTCAATTAAATAGAAAGGAAGTTAAAAAAATAGAAAAGTTAAGTTTCACGACAATAATAAACAGATAATTTGAAAATGGCAATAATATGCAAGTTGGAGCCTAAATAATAAACCAAAGTAAGCAATTTATTTCAATCTTAATGCTGTCACCACCTACTAAACTAGCCATAAACAGATTGGGGTACTATACAACTTATGCACGATCTTTTAATTAGGTTAATGAATATCCTGCTTTGTTTTCAGTACAATTACTTCATTCAGCAATCGTACAAAAAAAAACTTTTTTCTTGTATGATGCAATGTAAACTAATTAATGTTACCTTTTCAGCTCTAATATTCTACAACTTCATAGGTGGAAGGTACGTATATTCCATGCCGTCCGGTGCAATACCACCACCTTTACCATAGGCTCCTTAATATTGGTGCTCCAATTTTCTGAGCTCGGTAAGGGCTACCGGTCACTTTCTCCTTTATTCCTTATGTACTCGCCAACACGCACTAGCCAAGCGTGGCATTTTAGCGGCTAAATCCTTAAAATGGCGAGTTCTAAAACAGACGCTATACCCCAGCTGAGTAGGGCGAGACGCCCATACTCTCACATCGATTCATCGATCCGTCCCAAGGATTCCGGGGGGGGGGGGGGATTCGTTAATGCCAAAATCAAGACTAAGAAGAGCAAGATCTGCCAGGAATAATATTCCGCCCCATTCGGATGCCCGGGAGGGCAGGACTCAAGCGACCTCGGTCATCGAAAGTACCAACATCCGGGTTCATTACTGCAACATACGTGGTATCAGGTCGAATCCTAATGCTGTTCACCAACACCTTGAACAAGTGCAACCGGACATTCTCTTTCTATCAGAAACACAAATCTCCCCTGGAAGCACCTGGAATTTCCCAGATACAACCTCTATTCTAACTTTCGCCTTAAAGGCGGAGTATGTGTATATACCAAGGACAACGTAGGTTTTAAGATGATGTCCACTTTGGAAAACAACAAATTTGACGCGATTTGGTTCAAACATTCTGGGCCCCAATTTGTGAAATTCTACTATTATTTGTATAGGTCTCCCAATGATAACAACTTCCAAGATCTTTTTGATTACCTTAGTCTGAAAATAGAGCAGCTCTTATCACAGTTTCCATCTTGCGATATTTCAATTTTGGGAGATTTTAATGCCACAATTCTAATTGGCTTCAATTTTCGTACTACTAATCCCGCAAGTAGTAGTTCAGAAGCAATTGCTGTATCCTGTGATCTCACACAAATCATTTCGGAACCAACCAGAATCCCTGACCACCCTAAACATACTCCACATCTCCTGGACCTATTCCTTACAACTAACCCACTTGTCTATAAAACAAGAGTCCTTTCCCCACTTGGTCAATCAGACCACTGCCTAATCGAAATAACTTCCTCTGTACCCAATCCCACTGTTACTCGAAAAACAGATAGAACTATGTGGTATTTTAATTCAGCTAACTGGAGCGAACTGCGAGATTTTTGTGCAACCGTCCCCTGGCGTGAGTATTGCTTTAAACGGTCCTCCTTTTCAAACATTTCTTTCAATAACTGAAGTTATCTTGATGGGTATACATTCCAAAAAAACATAATCGTGTAGGTCATGTCCGTTCCCAACCCTGGGTTAATAGGGCTTGCACTGATGCATTATCGCAAAAGCATAAACTCTATACCAAATGGTTATCAAATAAATCTATCGAAAATCACGCCGACTATATTGCCGCGAGGAATAGTTGCAAAAGCATCATCACCAAGGCCAAACAGATGTTTGAAGAATGTAAATTCAAAGAATTAGTCTCATGTCCTTTGGGTGGTCGTAAATTTTGGTCATTAGCTAAAGCCATCAGTAAACACTTTAGTACATCTTCGTTTCCTCCCACGACGTCTCGCGACGGAGCTGTAGTAGCTGATCCTGCTAAAAAAGCCAACCTCTTTGCCGATTACTTTGCAGCAAATTCATGTCTCAATGATTCTGGTAAAACTGTGTCTTGGCCCATATCTACCCCATACGCTATTAAACCAATCCACTTTCGTTACAAGCTCCTAGGATCAATTATCAATAAGCTTCGTTCGGCTTACCGGATACGCTTATCAATTGGATATCCAGCTTTCTTGACAAAAGACGTACGTCGTCGATGGCTTCTTTTCGAAAGAAACTACTATCAACGCGTGTGTACCCCAAGGATCAGTGATAGCTCCCACACTTTTCCTGCTATACATAAATGACCTCATTTCCTCAACAACTAACCCGATCCATTGCTTTGCAGACGACAGCACTCTACATTGTAGTTCTTCCCAGTTTTCCCACAACAATAAGTCTAGTCAGGACGTTAAGGTAAAAATGGAAGCCTCAATCAACAGTGACTTAGAACGTGTCCTTGAATGGGGAAGGAATAATCTACTCACGTTCAACGCCCACAAATGCAGTGTTGCCTTGTGTCCTCCAAGAAACACTGATTATTTCCTACTGTAAATATGAATGGCTTAGAACTACCTTTTGTCAGCCAGCGAAACAGCTGCCCGTAAACTGGGCTTTCTATACAGATCTAAATAGTACTTCCAATCGCAACGACTCCTTTTACCGTATAAGGCTCAAATTCGACCTCATCTGTACTACAATTCCCACCACTGGGACAGTGCTCCCGAATACGCCCATGATATGGTAAACCACATCCAAAAAAGAGCAATAAGGCTTATAAATGACCCGTCTCTGACATCTGACCTACAAACTCTTGAGCATAGAAGAATAGTTTCGGTTCTTTCCTTGTTCTATCGCTATTACCATGGCAAGTGTACCTCCGAAATACACTCCTTAATACCTTTGCAGGCCATCTTCGCTAGGAACACTCGGTTTGCCCATTCACACCATAATTACGCACTCAAAATTCCATCGTGACACACTAAACGGGCTCAATCTACATTTTTCCACACGGCGACCAAATTGTGGAATGCACTACTCAGTCCCTGTTTTCCTCCAAACTTTGACTTAACTCAATTTAAGGTAGCCATTCATAACTATTTCTCGGCAGCCTAACAATATCCCTAAACCCTCCCAGTGTTCCTGAGTGCTTTAGTACGTTAGAAAAATCTTAGCCTGTTCGGGAATACTATAAGTAAACAAAAAATTCTCATAACATACGAATAGTGTAGAAGTATATGTGAACTCATTCCTTTGTTATCGCGTATTAGTATTTACAGAGTACCAAACTTAAAAGATTAGATATTTTGTTTACGTTCAAGTTACCAAGTAGTTTATTTATTTTATGGGAATTTTGGATTTACACAACTTTACAGCGACAACGTTCAATTATTTTTTTAAATTATTTTAGTGACAGCTTTAACGTACAAAAAGGTGAGAGTTAATAGAATATTTGCTATTTTGAGTTTTTTTTTTGATATAATTTCCTTTTAAGAGATACATTTTGAGATTTAACATAACGTAAATATAGAATAAATAAGATCGTTGACCGATCAACTAGTCAATTAGAACGTCATTTTATAGCGAACACGTGCAAATATTTAGTTTTATAGGAACATCGGGTCGAGTAGTTAATTCACTGATCTACCTGGTTTGCAATAAAAGGTAATCAAGTTTTTTTGTTTGTTTGAAACTTAGCTGAAAACTATTCACATTTAGGATTACGACCCCTATATTGACATTTATAAACATTCTGGCGCCCTTATGATTTATTACTTACCTTTATTGTGTGTTACGTATTACGAGTTATCCTAATCGCAGAATTAGTAACACGCACATTCCCTTTATTCCACTGAGTTACCGACCCCTTCCTTATCTTTTACTTCCGATCTACTGCCATTTCGCCCGTAACACGCTACAGAAAATTTAGACCAAATTTTGCCGAACTAGCAGATCCTTTAAATAAATTAACGCGCAAAGAAACCAAGTTTGAATGGACTCAGACATGTTAAAATGTATTTGATGCATTAAAGTAGCTATGAATTTAAAATGCTTAGCTTTTGGGTTTTTAAATGGTATATATATATATATATATATATATATATATATATATATAATCACACTTTTTTTTCAGTTGTGACTGCTTAAAATAATGGCTGGAGTCAGACTAAACTTTGAGGAAAGAAAATTCATTCTAAAGTGCTACTGGAAGACTGAGAACGTAAGTGATGTGCAAAGACGGTTTAGGATGGAGTTTCAACGAGATGCACCAACGAGACTCACAATTACTCGTTTGCGAGATAAGTTTGAGGAAGAAGGAACTGTTAAGGATGTCCATAGAACCATTCCGGAAGACCACGATCATCCACCGGTCCCACAAGAGGAGGAGAAGTCATTCAGAGATTTCAGCAATCACCTAGAAAATCTGTCCGGCAAGCGGCTCGTGAGACAGGAGTTTCAAAATCGAGCGTCCATCGCATTTTGAAGCGTGCCAAATGGAGAAGTTTTATTCCTAGATTAGTGCACGCTCTCAATGAAGATGATTATGACCGCAGAATCCAATTTTGTGAGTGGTGCCAAGGAAAATGTGCAGAGGACAATCAATTCCCATACAAGTTTGTTTGGAGTGATGAGGCTATGTTCAAGTTAAATGGTTCAATAAATCGTCACAATTGCACCTACTGGGCAGCTGGCAATCCTCATGTGACAGTGGAACACCATGTAAACTTACCAGGGGTTACAGTGTGGTGTGGCCAATTGAAATGATTAGGAACGTTTTGGATTCAATCAATCAGCGTTATCAGCTGTGCATGGACCACAATGGCCAACAATTTGAACATTTTCGATAATTGACTAGTTTCTACATTTGTTAACATTATTTTCATTTTGAAAGTTTTCTGTATTATAATAATTGTTAATGTTATAGTCATTTAAAGAGTGTATACATTTTATTGGGACGCTCGGTAATATATATATATATATATATATATATATATATATATATATATATATATATATATATATATATATATATATATATATATACTTTTCGATAACAACTACAGTTATCGTCCGCCATACCGGTATAATATCTTTAAGAATTGTTTAAGATGTTAGAACTTTATGAAATATGAAAAAGATGAAAACGCAAACATAAGCTTGATATTAATATAACAGTTTGATAAACGTATAAAGCCAGTAAAGGATAGCTAGATCGTTAATAAATTAAATATTATTAAACTGCCTTGTAGATGACAAATCAGAACACCATCTAACGGTTAAAGGCTAACAATGCTTATTGTTAGCTTATTAAACAATTATAATTTAAAAGGGAAACTAATGCATTAGAAAAATTTAATATTAAAATACATTCATAACTAATGCAAATTGAATAGACTGTAGAGAAACAACACAGTTGATTACCAATGATTTTCATATAAAAAAGCTGGTGGACATGTAAGAATAGATTCTAATCGAAGAATTAGTAACACGCACATTCCCTTTATTCCACTGAGTTACAGACCCCTTCCTTATCTGTTACTTCCGATCTACTGCCATTTTCGCCAGTAACACGCTACAGAAAATTTAGACCAAATTTTGCTGAACTAGCGGATCCTTTAAATAAATTAGCGCGGAAAGAAACCAAATTTGAATGGACTCAGACATGTTAAAATGTATTTGATGCATTAAAGTAGCTATGAATTTAAAATACTTAGCTTTTGGGTTTTAAATGGTATATATATATATATATATATATATATATATATATATATATATATATATATATATATATATATATATATACTATATATACTTTTCGATAACGATTGCAGTTATCGTCCGCAATACCAGTATAATATCTTTAAGAATTGTTTAAGATGTTAGAACAAATTTATGAAATATGAAAAAGATTAAAACGCAAACATAAGCTTAATATAAATATAACAGATTGATAAACGTATAAAGCCAGTAAAGGATAGCTAGATCGTTAATAAATTAAATATTATTAAACTGCCGTGAAGATGACAAATCAGAACACCATCTAACGGTTGAAGGCTAACAATGCTTATTGTTAACTTATTAAACAATTATAATTTAAAAGGGAAACATGCATTAGAAAAATTTAATATTAAAATGTATATCATACATTCATAACTAATGCAAGAGGAACAACACAGTTGATTACAAATGATTTTCAAATAAAAAGCTGGTGGACATGTAAGAATAGATTGTATGTAATATTAAATATATATATATATATATATATATATATATATATATATATATATATATGGTTGATTTTAGGTTTCCCAAGTGTAGTATGAAACACTGTTGTTTATCGGTTGTCTCGCGTCTGCTGGTGATGCTTCTGACTCCTGCCAGTACAAAACGACGTTTCGGCACAAAGTCTCATTTGCCATTTTCAAGTTTTTGTACTGGCAGAAGTCAGAAGCATCACCAGCAGACAGCAAATAAACATGTTTATATATATATATATATATATATATATATATATATATACTCTGTGACATAAAAAATGCAACACCAAGATAGCGTTGGAATTTTTGCACCAAACTTGACAGACATGTTTAACTAGTCAAATGTAGAAATTGATTAAAATTTCAAAGGAATGAAACAAAAGATAAAGGCATTTTTTATTAATATGTTGGATCCCCCTATTAGTTTCACACTCGCGCGCCCTTCTTGGCATGGATTCCAACAGGTGGTCGATTTCTTCCTGAGGCATTGCATCCCAGGCAATCTGTAATTCATGCCGGAGAGGTTCTAGTGTCTGTGGATTATTGGCTAATTGCTTGAGTCTTCTACCCATCATGTCCCACACATGTTCGATGGGCGAAAGGTCGGGAAATTTGGGTGGCCACGGCAAGATATTGACGTTAGCCTCTTCGAAGCGCTCCATAGAATGCCTTGCAATGTGGGGACGGGCATTATCCTGTTGGAAAATCGGGTCCTCCAGCTCCTGGAGGAATGGAAGGATATGGGGTTCTACCACTTCATCAACATATCGGTGGACATTCATATTGCCTTGGATGAATACCAACTGAGACCTGCTTCCATAAACAATAGCACCCCATACTATACCCCCCACAGTGTGGTGCACATGCCGCTTAACAGAAAACTGCACATTGCGACGTTCTCCACGTCTACGTCTGACCCTCACGCGACCATCGTGCATTCCCAGGCAGAATCGGGATTCCTCACTGAAGACCACCCTATGCCATTCCACGTCCCAATCCAGTCGCAAGGTACACCACTCCAAACGTCGTTGTCGATGACGAGCCGTCAGCAGGAGCACAAGCTGTGGTCGATAGGACTGCAATCCAAAAGCTCTAATTCGACGGTAAACTGTACGAAGGGTTACAGGACGTCCTTGGTTTCCAAGCCATTGATCGGCTATTGATATTGTACTCGAGAATCGGTCTCTTAATGCCATTAATCGGAGATGGCAGTCCTGGACCACATTTGTCTGTCTTGGCCGTCTACTTCCTCTTCTACGACATTCTTGACCTTCTCTAGACCATGCTTGATAACAACGTACTACAGAGCATTGATTACGGTTAAGTCGATTAACAATTTCTCTGAATGAAAAACCACCTTCACCTAATCCAATAATGCCACCTCTGTCGAATTCACTCAGTTGTCGATAATTTTCACGTTGCTGCACTAAAGGCATAATTGCAGCCTCAAAATGCAAAGAAGAATACAAAAGCAAAAGAATCGCAACTAAAAACAATACCGAAATCGACTTGATCTCGAGAAATACACCCGATAAATTCGATTGTTACAAGTAAAACATTAAATTTTTCGGCTACTGGATAATTTTGAATGAAATTTTAATCACTTACTACATTTGACTAGATAAACATTTCTGCCAAGTTTGGTCCAAAAATTCCAACGCCATCTTGGTGGTGCATTTTTTATGTCACAGAGTATATGTGTGTGTATGTATATATGTATATATATATATATATATATATATATATATATCTATATATAAACGAACGTATGTCTGTCTGTCCTTTATGCATTACTGCACCAATCATCCAATCGCGATGAAACTTTGGGAAGTTGTTGAGTACACTCCCGCGAAAGTTTCTTGCATAAATTTTTTTAAATATCGGCCTCCCAGGAGGCCCTCATATGCATACTACGCCATTCATCCGATCGCCATGAAACTTTAGGAAACTGTTGCGTACACTCCCGCCAAGATTTCTGACCTAAACATTTTTTAAATATCGCCTCCCATGGGAGGGGGGATATTATATGCATACTGTACCATTCATCCGATCGCCATGAAACTTAGGGAAGTTATTGAGTACACTTACGCGAAGGTTTCTGGCATAACAATTTTTTTTAATATCGGTCCCCCAGTGGGACCGTCATATGCATACTACACCATTCATCCGATCGCCATGAAACTGGAAAGTTGTTGAGTACACTCCCGCGAAGGTTTCTGGCATAAAAATTTTTTAACATCGGACCCTCAAGGGGGCTGAGATCGCAGCAATGCGCGATACGGGTCAGCTAGTATTGGAATAATTTAAAAGATTATATTAAATTTATTAATATACGCTCAAAGATAAACACCCTAAACCCAGTAAAGAACCATTAACAACTGCTTCGTCCGCATTTTAAACAGTTTAGTTTATTAGAGTTAGTATGTATTACATATATATAATGCAGTAACAATGTAGTAATAGATCAAGGAAGAGAGTTATTTTTAAACACCAGAATCAATGAATCTTGGAGCACGTGGGTACCATTTTTGTGCTTTTGTTTTAACAGTAACATGATCTACCTTCATGTGGTAAATTTACTGGGTTTTCTCCGTAATAAAGATTAATAAGGATTAACAGGATCTCTACACAGGGGATCAAGAAAATGATTTGCCTTCACGTGGTCAATTTACTGGGATTTTTACGTAATAAATATTAATTAGGATTAATTTGAACAGTTTAAATGTGTTTAAGCGACGGATGTTTACACAAGAGTTAAACAGGAGAATTTACATTATTACTTAAATAAATTCTATCAGATCTGGGTGGTGTTTTAATCTTCAAGAAGGGGAGAATTATTCTTGGTGTAAACATTTTACATTTACTGCTGGTCAGTCCAGACTGGATAATACTGTGTGTTATTTAATTCAGGGGATAGAAAACTTAATTACCAATTAGGAAAATTTCTGGAACAACTAGGTGGCGTAATTATTTGTGGGGTAGCTATTAAGATAAACTGGGTTTTCTATGGGAATTGTATAAATTATTTAAATACAGGAAAACTTACGTTACGCGAAAATTTATATTATACACTTCGGGAACAGGGTTTCCTGTCTGAACATGTTTAACCGAAAATAATAATCGTAATCGGTGTCTGGGTGATTTAAAATACGAATCTCTGCACTTTTAGTTAATTTGCTTGTGATGGCGTGTAATATGTATGTAAGTATTGTAATTTAGGATCTATAGTCGAGGGGGCTGAGCTACTACGGACGCTCTGGAACTGTCGGTAGATAAGGATATTACACCTATCTGCCCTACGGTCGACGAAAGCTACACCACGGCAAACGGCCCGGTGATCAAGTTTGTGTAGGGAGTGTAAATGATGTTTTTAACTTACGTGTAAGAGAAGTTGTGCACTGAATGCGGATCGGGATTGGACTGGAGCTGGTCTGTAATGATCAAGGGCTGGGAGAGAACGTCCTAAGCGGTAAAGATGTCGGAACAAACTCCGGGTCTGGTCTGGCTGTACAAGGGGAGAATATCTGAAGCGGCAAAGGTCTCGCAACAAACTGCCGTTTTATGTAATCAATAAGTACGCAGGCATAGGTCTAAGTACCTGACGTAAATAATTTCAAATCTTTACAATAGGTGATGTACAGGATTTTTCGTTACGTCATCTGGATTAAAATTTATATTTAAACTGAAACAAATGGTTTTGTACCAATTGAACTGAGTACGTGATAATGTTTCAATTATTTGTATTTGGGTTTGCGTATTAAATAAACACGTGGTTTTACGGACAAGTGGTATTAATTATAAATTTAAGGAAACGGGATGGTTATCAATTATATACTTTAGATTCACATCCGTATCTCTCAGAAAGGTGTCTGGACCTTCGGCGCAGATAATATTTGGGTAGTTACGACTCAGGAGTCAAGGTGAATCTGGTCATAAAGAAGGACAGCGAGTCGAAATATGACCGGTTTCGTATTTCGACGCCGGTATCCTAATATGAATTTGGTTAACAGGAGAAACACAGGACTGTTCTGGCTGGCGGAAAAAACAGGTCAGAGAGCTGATTGACGTTTCAGACCTTGCCGAAAGTCGGCAGACGACGGACTAAAAATTTGTACGGATCGGAAATATAATTAATATTATTTCTGCGTCCTCAGAACGAGAAATGATTTCCACAGGACGACCTTGAAACTTTATTTGTTGTAAAGAGATCATATATGATTGTTGGTTCCAATATTGCAAACACGTTTTCAACTACTCTACAAAGGTCGGTTGTTAACTTTAAGTATTAATTACTAAAGAACCATTGATTTTTCAAGTGCGTATATGTTATTACATGCATATTATACCTGAAATTTTTATGCAATAAAAAAATATGTGCAAGCTTCCAATTAATGGGCAAATAGGCCATTTGCTTTTTAATTTGTCAAAAAATGTTACTTTGTACAGGTTTATTTCCTCCATTTTTTTAATATATTGACGCACAGTCATCTTACAGATATGTTTCTATATAAAATGCTGTGCACATCAATTTTTTTTTATTTAGCTAATTGTTAATGCTTCTTAAAAAAAACTTTGACGAAGAAAACTTACCTAATGTAATTGAATGTTATCCTTAAAAGGATTTCTATAGTTTTTGATGTAAAGTTAAAGGTTTTCCATGTATTCACAAAAGTAGTGATGTAGGGTAGTTTCTAGACCAGTTCAAGGTCACTTGCTTATTGCTTTGCGAATGGAGAATATGTCGAATTTTCATGTAAATCATAAGTGTGTGAGTGCGAGAGAGAGTGTGTTTGGAGAGAGAGAGAATGTTAGGAGCCAGTTCAAACTTTTGACTGGAAATTTGTTGAAGGCGATCTAAAATAGATATGACAAGGTCGTCATCATCATCATAATGCAATTCTTAGAAATCTAAAAATAGAATCAGTTTATGTCCAGGTCATCTGGAGTGAGAGAGAGAGAGAGAGAGAGAGAATGTTTCGAGCTCTTGGAGCCAGTTTAAACTTTTGGCGGGAAATTTGTTCAAGGTGATCTAAAAATAGATATCTCAAGGTCATCATCCTAATGCAATTCTTAGAAATCTAAAAGTAGAATCAGTTCATGTCAAGGTCATCTGGAGTGAGAGAGAGAGAGAGAGAGAGAGAGAGAGAGAGAGAGAGAGAATGTTTGGAGTCAGTTTAAACTTTTGGCGGAAAATTTGTTAAAGTTGATCTAAAAATAGATATGTCAAGGTCGTCATCATCATTATACTGCAATTCTTAGAAATCTAAAAATAGAATCAGTTCATGTCAAGGTCATCTGTAGTGAAAGAGAGAATATTTGGAGCACTTGGAGCCAGTTTAAGCTTTTGTCGGGAAATTTGTTCAAAAGTGATCTAAAAATAGATGTCAAGGTCATCAGCACATTGCAATTCTTAGGAATTAGGTTCATTAAAGCATGAATGGCGAAATACAAAGAAAAGCTTTATTGATAGCTCGCTATGAATGAGAAAGCTTTAATCAATTTTCAAGGTCACCTGTAGGGGCAAGTTTTAGAAATCTACTGTATCGTACGTACTGAAGGAGACGTTTTTTCGTATATAAACCGCAGCGAGCTGTGTGTTGAGATCAGTCAGTCAGTTAACATGTTGTAATTGCGTAAACCTGGATAGCAGTATTAAACCAAAGCACCTATTGCAAACTCAATGAAAATGCGTGCGACCTGGAGATATCGAAAAAATATAAAGTTATTAAGGTGGCAGTAATTAATACGAAGCACGGTGAACGTATAGTGTTGGAAACGGATGAGTTTAAAAGTGTATTACCTGAACGCTTTTATGATTATTTCAAAGAAGGAGAAACTCGAATTGAAGAATTTAAAACGCTGCTAAATACGAAAGATGTGTTCATAAGTAGTTTGGGTAAAGTCGGTAAAACAACAAACATAACATTTTCTTTGTAATAGTAGTACCACAACCATATGTAAATTACGCAAGCTTTAACTAGAATCATTTCGTAAACAGTGTTTAATCTCAGTGCAATTGCGAGGAAGTAGTCATGCAAGCAGCAATAAAATCATTTCTGGAACGATCCAAACGCACAAGTTCACCGTTATGTATGGATATCCCACATCGTTGCAGTAACAATATGAATAATAATGTAACATTTTGTTGTGGTGCTATTAAAATAGTGATGGTAATAGTAGTAAAAATAAAAATGAAGAGAGAAAAGATGAAGGTTATTCTTCCCCTGGCTGGTCTCAAGATAAGGATGAAGTATATAAACAAGCAGCTAACGAATACTTAATCGATTGTGCTTATTATAAGCTATCGAACGATACTCATCATGCAAAACACATTGAAATTGGATACAGTACACACCTCAACCTTACACCAGTAGTGCGTATAGGTGCGGTAACTGTGATCAAAGTAATAATGTAGTGTTAGACATGAAGGAATGGAATGAACTTCTAAGATGGCATTCATATGTAGAATTACAATTTTGTGATCCCAAGAAATTGAAAACAAAATTGATTGGTCAAGTGTAAACGAAGAAGAAGATATAATCTATGATCAACATTATGAATCTCTGTCTAGCAATCTTGGTATTTATTACAATTGGGAATTGATTAAAGGATATGACAGAATTTAAAAACTGTTATGATAGAAAAAAAAACAACTGCTGTTCTTGCACATTCAATGCTCATAATGTAGAAGAACTATTCAGTTTAAAGGATATAATAAGCTATAGATTGGAATTTCTTGAATCTTACAATCTGATGTGTTTTTATGAAAAGTTCATACAAGTTGTTCACTACCGTCGTTTTCGCGAGAAAGAAATCAATGGTAGTGCCGATGATATTTATAAAGACATTGAAGATGTTATAAATGCTAAGTATATATTAATTCACATAACACTGTATGCTTAATGGAAATATTGTGTTATCATCCTGCTTATCTAATGTACAGCATTTGCTATATACATATATATATATATATATATATAACTATGATTTGTTTTTGTTATCTCGATTAAGGTATAAATACCCTGCTTTATCCATCTAGTTAAACAATGTTAGGTAAGAAGCGAAAGGGTGCAGGTGGTGGTAGCTTAGTGAATACTCTAATCAATAAACTTCCGTTTGAATTGCATTTACCTGGTTACCAGTATTGTGACCCTGGTACAAAGTTAGAGAAACGACTCGCACGCGGTGACCCCGGTATTAATCAATTAGATGCTCAGTGCAAACTTCATATCAGTTATAGATATTACCGAGATTTAGAAAGTAGACATAAAGCAGATAAAATTTTAGAAAAAAAAAGCTTGGGAACGCTTTAAACCATCAGACGCAACGTTAGGTGAACGAACTGCAGCTTTAGCAGTCGGTACCACCATGAGAGCAAAGAGAAAATTAGGAATGGGTGTAAACGTCATCATCGTCGATCCAATCAGAAGAAGAAGCAGAAATCGTTATGTAATGGTGGAAATTTATTGAATTTACGAAAACAATAGCTAAAAAAATTAAACCTAACGGAAATTTTACAGACGCAATAAAGTCAACGGCAAAACGTGTAGTAAAAAGTTTGGGGGGAACGAAATACATTAAAGTTCCTAGAGTAATTCCCTTACCTAAACAAGGAGAGTTTTTATCATTTCTTATGCCGTTATTCGCAGGTTTATCTGCAATCGGTGCTTTAGCCGGCGGTGCATCGGGAATTGCTAAAGCAGTCAATGAAGCTAAAAATGCCAGAAAATTGCAGGAAGAGACATCGCGAAATAATCACATTATGGAATCTATCGCTATAGGCTCCATGAATAAGAAAGGCGGTGCACTTTATCTAAAACCATACAACTCTGGTGGTGATGCGTTATATTTGAAACCGTTCCCAAAAAAACTGAATAGATTACCCGAAAGACCGTTAACAAAAAAAATTTACCCTATTTAGAAACATTTATACAGGCAACGATATATTTTATTTTAGAACAAATCCATCTCATTTGTGAGTGATAATATTCTACACGGTGCATATGAGTTATATAAAATTAGCGATTATCTAAAATCTAAGATACCCACAGAAAACTTTATCATTAGGGCAAACAATAATACACTTAAATGTGAGATAAACAATTCCTTTGAGATCGATTTTACTAAAGACGATAGCATTGGTCGCATACTAGGGTTTGAGTAAAATATTAGAACCAAATATTTTACATACGCCTGCGTTAGACATCCAAATACTTAAACACACTAATCTATACGTAGAGTGCAACATTATAAAGGGATCTTATTGAAACTTGAAACCTGCTAAAGTAATATGAGATTGACGTTTCAGTCCCACCAGGTTTTCGTTTAGATAAAACTCCCAGCAATACTCAATATTTAGAAGTAAACACGGACATAATTAGTAACATAACAATTAATTTGACTAATCAAAAGGGTGAATTAATAGGAACCAAAAGAACATGGGTCTGAGAATTAATCAAGGCCCAATTCCATCTTTCAAAAATTCGTATAAAAGACACCATCCCTACAGTAAGACATTAATTAGTCATCAACCTTCATTGCAGTTAACATCTGAAGAGAAATACTTTTTAACATCAATTGGTTTAACAGTTCTCACCGACAATGGCCGAATCATTAATCGTCTTTCAAAACGTACATTTTGATGATACTATAATTAAATCAGATATTCACACTTATCTTGCGTATGGAGCTTCTGAAGAAATACGCATCTTAATTCAGAGTCAAGATCTAATTACGGCTACTTACGATAGTTTTCTGTACATAAAAGGTAAGCTTGAGCTTAAAGAGAAACTGAAAGAAAATCATGCAACTTATCCAATAATTTTCCCAATTTTCTTTTCGAAGAAATTCGTTATGAGTTAGGTGGTCAAAGAGTGGACGTTTGCCGAAATCCGGGCATAACATCTACACTTAAGGGATATATTTCTTATACGGCAAGCAAGAGCAAAGCATTAAGCCATTTAGGGTGGTCACCAAAGAATGAAGAACCATTACAAGTGGAATTCGATGAGCAAAATGGAGAAAAATCTTTTACAGTATGCATACCATTCAACCACATATTTGGAATAATGGAGGATTATCGTCAAGTAATTGTGAATATGCGTCAAGAGTTGATTTTAATTCGATACAGAAGCGATACAAACTGCTAACATGGTGATGTTGATGCGATAATAACCTTAAATAAAATTCAATGGAAAGTACCACATTTAACACTTGCTGCGAAACTTAATTTGTTTCAGGAAATCAATAAAAATTCTATTATTACTGTTCCATTTCGTCAATGGGAGTTGTATGAATTACCTGCTTTAAAGCAAGCAACCTCAGAAATATGGCCAATAAAAACGTCGACGCAACTGGAAAAAGCACGTTGGATAATTGTTGCATTCCAACAAGGTAAAAGGTACACAAAGTCAGCAAGGGCCGGAAATTTTGATCACATTAACATCAGAAAGCTTAAAGTACATCTGAATTCTGTGTATTATCCATATGAAGCAATGCATTTGAACTTCAGTGCTAACCAATACATACCTGCCTATCGCAATTTTGTCAAATTACGATGTGATTACTATGGTGAAGATGATGAGAAAGATGCATTATTCAACTATTCCGAATTCAAATCATGTCCAGTATTTGTAATGGACTGCTCTAAACAAAATGAATCCTTAAAAAACTCAACAGTTAACATTAAATTGGAAATGTAATCTCTAACACCTTTCGATAGAGGAATCGTTGTCTATGGTCTTATTCTCCATGACGCTATTGTACAGTACAGCCCGCTCACTGGAGAAGTGAAAAAATTATAATTATTGTAATATACACTCTGTATGTCTAGTATATAAATAAAAATGTTGTAATTATTCGTTTAATTTTATTTCATCCACCACCAAAGATGAAAGTAGTTGCTCAGAAACAAAAACTTCCAATTCAAAATCATGACATTGATGATTATAAAAAGTCTAGTACTCCAAAACATGGTGATTTACTTCCTAATATTATACGTGGAATTATATGCGGTCCCTCCAATTGCGGCAAAACAAACGCAATGATCAGTCTGCATACTAAAAAAAATGGTTTGAAATTTAAACATGTATACGTATACTCTAAGTCATTGAATCAAAACAACTACAAACTTTTACAGGAAGTTTTACTTCCAATGAAGAATATAGGTTACTTCACCTTCAGTGATAATCAAGATGTGATTAAGCCTAATAGTGCAAAGTCCAACTCTATTTTTATCTTCGATGATATCGCTTGTGAAAAGCAAAATAACATAAGGGCATATTTTTCTATGGGTAGACATAATGATATTGACTGTTTCTATTTGGGGCAAACTTACAGTAAAATTCCAAAGCAATTAATTCGTGATAATGTGAATCTAATCATACTATTTGAGCAAGATTAATTAAACTTAAAATATGTGTATGAGGATCATAAAGTCCCACCATAAGCATGAAATTGTTTCGGGACATGTGTTCAAAGTGCTGGGTAGTTCCGTTTGGTTTTATGGTGATAAACAAGGATGCTGAAGTTAATAATTAGCGCTATAGAAAAAGATTTGATGAATATATAATACCTTAAACTGCTTTCAGTAGTTTAGTAGTTACTGATCCGTTTATGTATTAACAGCTATCTGTCTAGTGTAAATAGCTATCTGTTCAGGGTAAACGGGTACCTGTTCAGTAAACCCCCGTTTTGCTACAATGGATAACAAGGAGATGATACTATAGAAATTATTTAGACCCATAAAATAATACAGCAGAAGTACAACAATCCTAAAATTGCCCACATTGATAATGAAAGAATATTTGAAAGTACCTATAAGCCCCTAATAGAACCTCTGGCTGAAATAGTAAATAAAATCGATCCTGATAAAAAAACACCTAAAAATGAGGCCATTGATATTAAACCAAAAAAACCACCCCTGTTCATATTTCCAAGAAAGCATACTACTACTACTCCCACTAGCCTGCTAGCTCAAGTTCAAGGGACTCCAGGATTTACTTCACCGTCATTAGATGATTCAAGAAAAGGTGATATAGTCTGTAAAAATAAAGATTTTCTATTTCGGCTTAGCGCTTTATTACTCTGAGACAATGGAAATGTAGTCCTATTCCAGAAGTTACCAAACGTTTTCAACGAACTCAGTTCGGTACTGAATTCAATATTCCGGTATCTCAAATACTTTTCCAGATATTAAATTTCGAAATTATCAAATTTTATCTTTTTGATAAGGCCAGATTTTTTTAATACTTTCGTTACGGCGGTATTCGAAGTTCGTTTTTTAAAAAGATTTTGAGGCAATGTATTATTTTGGGGTCTAAATACGCAAATAGCCACCTATTATAATAGATTAAATAATGAGGAATTGATTACCACTTTCATCACTTTCTACTATTTATCCCATTAGGTATGAGTGCATTCCTATATAATATTTGAATGTACGTTATGTTCTGCATGTACAATTAATGTCACTATTAGTAAACAATAAAAACTGGTTTATGCATATCAATTCCTTTTTAATTATCAATTAATGATTTCGTTGTTGCACATTTCAAAATAAATGAATTATATTAAGTAATAAACCTCTGCATCCACACACAAAAAACTTTGCAACATAGTTAAAATTAAAATCGTTCAAAACGTTTTATAACTTCTGGAATAGAATTAAAATTCCATTGTGTTTACCTCTCGCGAGCGTTCTTAAGTCATTGAGCAGGTAAATTACGCTTTCACTTAAGTCGCGTACGTTTCTATTGAAACCCAAACGTTAGAAAGAAACGGCTGTACATTCCCAATGTCTCAGAGTAATAAAGCGCTAAGCCGAAATAGAAAATCTTTATTTTTACAGACTATACTAGCCCTCTAGCTCAGATTCCGTTTTATCAAAGAAATCCTCCTCCAGGTCTTCTTACACCATCTTTCTTAAATACATCTGTTGTAGGAGGGATTAATACTGAGGAAGAAGAACCTCTTAGTATCGCAGATGGTACCCATAATGAACCCATCTCAGAAGAAGAATTTCTCGAGCAGTACAATGAATTACCTCGTATATACGTTGAACATATTATGAGGGATGCTGAATGTGCTATTGATCATACTCATGGAGTCCACTATGATACCAAAGCTGACGAAAATTGGTAATACTCCGTTACAATTAAAGGAAACGATATGATTATTAAAGGTGTCACGTATAAAGGGGCTCCAGGTTTATATGATCTGCTTATTATGAATGAACCCAATTTAAATCTAGTAAATTCAGAAGATAGAAAAAATTATAAAAGTATTTTAGAAGCTATGAATGTCGCAAGGCGAGATTATGATATAAGTGGAAAAATACGAGGAAGCCGCAGCAAAAAGTATACACAAATAATTAAACCCTTGCTGTCATCATCATCACCACCCACAACTAAAGGAGGTGGAGCTATGTTTTTTAAAAAATTAACAAACAGACCGATTGTATATAAATATTGGAATGATATACATGAACTAATTCGTGATCTAGAGGTGTTGTGGGCAGAAAAGTTGGCGGGAAACACAGGTGTCGTAAATGACAATACCAATTGTAGAAGAACTATACGAAGATGGATACATTGAAAAACCAAACAATCGTTTTTTAAACAGTGGAAATGAGGATGCAATGATGTCGACATATCATAACTAAAATACTAACGATTATCTAGCGTTGGAGCAAAAACTAGATCAACTTAAAGAAATTGTAGATAAATTAGTGCCATGTCTAAATTACAACTCGTCAACGAATTGCACAAACCTGCACGAAAAAAATTTTAAACGAAGACAAACAATAATTAGAGGTTTCGATGACCTTTGGCAAGCAGATTTGGCTGAATTTAACACATATTCCAAACAAAATAAGGGTTATAAGTGTATATTAGTGGTATCGACTGTTTTTCGAAATACTTGTGGATCAGTGGATTAACAACGAAAGCGGGCATAGAAGTTACCAAGACCATGCAAACAATCTTCAAAAAGGGTCAAAAACCTACCAATTTGCAGAGAGATGCAGGAAAAGAATTCTACAATGAGCATTTTACTAAACTAATGCATGGAGTCAATCATTACTCCACCTATAGCACAAAGAAGGCTGAAATTTCCGAACGTGTTATCAGAACCATTCAGAGTGCTCTATACAAGACAGACGTTTAGTCTACAAGGTAAATACAACTGGATTGATACAATTGATGCCATAACAATGGATTATAACGAGCGTAAGCATAGAACTATCGAAATGAAGCCCAAATATGTCGGTAATAATACAAAGATGGAGGCTTACACTCGCATTAAAAAAATATTCAATAGGAATCGATATTGTGTGGGTGAAATAGTACGAATCAGTAAATTTAAAAGCATTTTCGCTAAAGGATACACACCTAATTGGTCTAGTGAACTATTTAAGATTATGAAAGTTCACAATACTAGCCCCACCACATACATGTTGGAAGACATGAAAGGAACGCCTGTACTGGGCTGGAGGGGTTATGAACAGGAATTACAGAAAACAAAGTATCCCGATGTGTACCAGAATAATACCAAGAATAATAAGTTATTCGTAAAGTGGTTGGGATTGGATGAAAGACCATGGATCAATGAAGGCGATATTGTTTTATAACTAGATATTTCACTTATTAACTTAGATAGCCATAGGAATACTCTGTATCAAAGGATGTAGCTTTTAAATGAAATAAAAAACATAAAAAAATAATTGTATTTTATTTATAAATATTACATAAACGTTTTTTTTCTAAAACTTCATTAACTAACGTACTTCTGTAGTCATTTAAATTATTGGATGGTCATATTTCTGAATCTGATCCACATGTCCATTCCAAGCAGACGATTCTAATCATGAGCACAATGTACTGACTGGCATAAACTACTACGCTTATATAGTCATATAAACTGCATTCAAGGTCAAATTTATATGATCTTGAAAATTCTATTTTTAGATTTTTAAATTGTGGCCTTGAAGAGTGAGTTCATAACCTTTGCCTGCACAGTGCCAACTAACTCCAGTTTTTTTAGCAATTTTGCTTTTTGTTTTTTTTTATTAATTAGTGTTAGTTGATGTTTAAAATAGTTCTTTGTTAGGCTTAGGTTTGTTTATAATAATAATATTGAAAGAATAAATTAATGTCAAACTTATGAGAATTATAATCCTTTTTATACTAACATTTTATTAACAACATATTTAAGTGTTTTTCGAAAACTAGATTTTTCATAACCTAATTCATCACTTCACCTTTAGCATTCTTGAAACGGTTAAAGGATCCTAGAAATATTTTTACCACAAGTAATAAAAGTAAAAGGAGAAATTAAACATTTTTTTCTTTATTAGGGCATTTCAATAATTAGTTACAATGAATACTCATTCATTCATTATCTAGTAATAGTAGCCATAAATAGTCTAGTATCAGTAACACGTTTTCAAAAAATTCACTGTTAACAGCAGTAAAAGAGAAATTACAAACAAATTTATTACAACCACTTCACTTCATCTTTAGGATTCTTGAAACGGTTAAAGAATCCTGGGAATATTTTTACCACAAGTAATAGAAGTAAAAAGAGAAATTAAACATTTCTTTCTTTATTCTAACATTTCAATAATTGGTTACAATACAATACTCATTCATTCATTATCTAGTAATAGCAGTCATAAACTGTTTAGTATCTGTAACACATTTCCAACAAATTCACTGTTAACAGCAGTAAAAGTGAAGTTACAAAAAAAATGAACAAACATCTAAATGTATGAAGCACACGTTAATTATAATTTTATCACACATTTTTTTTCATAAAAAAATTTATTACAACTACTTCACAATTTTTTTCACTTAGACGCATCACACGAGACACTAGTGACACCACTTTGTATATACACGTTTAAAATTTGACGCAACCACTTAACACTTTTAATTTTAAACTGTTCCAACGTACTGGGAAGATGTGTACCGGCTTCCTCCTCAGCGATTAGCGTCAAATTTTTCCCTCCATATTGCACTGAAGTTGATATGATAGTCGTAGGGGGTAATGCTGCAAAAATAGTAATGGAATAATCAGTAAATGAGAACTAAATTAAGTAACGTATACTTACTTTTGAATATAGCGAGATAACTCATCCTCAACATCGCTATCTCTGATAGAGATAATTGCTGGCTCGAACATGGCACTAAGCTATCATGGAATATATTAGATTTTTTCTTGAATGATAGTTTGGATGTTTTATTAGTTGAAGCCATCATCACTACTATTACTAGACAGGTATATAACGCTATATACAAAAAAAAATATCCAACGAGTGTAAATTTATTTCAAACAAGGTTAAACTTACATTCTTGGCTAAAAGTTACAGCTACTACTTCTATTTAAAAACTCACAAATACTGTTTTTCATTTGAATGGCACCGTTTTATTAATATTTAAAACAAACATTTTTAAAAACTAATTACGCACATCATACGTACAAGGACTGATTTTCAAATTGAATGGTACCTTTTTATTGATATTTAAAAACATAAACACCTGAAAAAGACTAGTTTTTTCAATTTCAAGCGCTTCAGCATTATTTTTATACATCAAGTAGTCGGCCTGCAACAAAGTTATGCAATTAGCTTGACGCTGCTTTTTTTTTTCTCAAAATACTGCGGAGAACGCTCACACATTTATCAGAAATGTAAATATTAATGCGTTTTTTATTGGTTTACACAATTTTTCTAACGAAGATTTTGATAGAAGAGGTATAGAGTAACAAGTTGTTATTTTTGTATAATTTCAAATGTTTGAAAAGAAATTAAAATTTACTCTATTTCTTTCAGTTGTATCTAAAATTGTTTATATATACAACGACATCAGTTTATGACACATTTATTAAAATAATAGTTTCATTAAAATAAATGTAAAACGTTTTTGTGTGTGTACTAACACGTGCAAGTATAAAGCTTTTGCATTCATAGATATTTTCTTTTTGAAAGTAATAACTGAATTAACACGTGAACTTGACTCAGTCAAATTCCAAGAATTGCATTCATGAATAAACCTTTCCTTTGTATTTCACGCTCTAAATGAACCTAATTATTATGTATGTAGAACAATCTTTCGATAACATTCCCCCCGTAAA
>JARFJB010001696.1:162500-192500 GCA_036346205.1 Vesta saturnalis
ACATATTCCAACGCAATAAGAAGGCGGAATATCTGGTTTTTATGACCTTGGTATACAATCAGGAATGGGATATTGGAAATCGCAATTCTACTTGCTTTCAGGCGGCAGCGTCTTAACTTGTTTTAATTAAATAATTGTTAATATTTTGCTAATATAAATATGCTAATGCGATTCCTTATCGTAGGACGGAGGTATTGGTACAACAAAATTTACTACTTCGTACATACAAAGTTAATTACTTAAATAATGGTTTAATTAACGATTTTAGATAATCATAGCGACCTAGATTTTGAAATAACAGCATTTGAATGGCTACTGGGACACATTACGTGTTAGTACAATTTATATCACGTCGCTAACATAATAGTTCAGATTTGAAACTATAATGAATTCCATATTCCACGTTACCAAGGTTATTATTGGGTATTATAAGAACTAACTTTAAAATTCAAACGGACCAATTAATATTGGCGGGAGTTGATCGAATGGTTTTATGTTACAATAGCTCAGATTTAAAACTGTGATAAATTTCATATTCTACGTTACCAAGGCTATTATTGGGTATATGAACTAACTTTAAAACTAAAACGGATCAATTAATGGTAATGCTATTATAAGAATTAACTTGAAAATTCACACGGAACAATTAATATTGGCGAGCGATGACGGAATGAGATTATGTTACAATAGCTCAGAGTTTTATTAAAATGCGTATAATATCGTTAATTTGAATTCTGATATTTATTTAAAACTATGTATAAAAGAGTATTATTACTTTTAAATCTCTATAGATGAAATTCAAATTTTCAATGTAAATTACAATACTTAATTTCATTCATATTTATCATTGTTAGGCTTCGTCCGATAGAGGGTGTTCTGATTTGCTATTTTCAAGGCGGTTTAATAATATTTAATCTATTAAAGATCTAAAAATTATTATTAGTATTATTAAGTACATACATAAAAAGTTTACCTCGAGTAGGATTTGAACCTACATCTACTAGAGTAGCGCTCTAACCAACTGAGCTATCGAGATACAAGCCCCAATCGATGTAAATTTTATCTTTATATATGTAGAACTGATGTCAATTCTAAATATAATGAGATTAGTCAAATTACTTAATAAATAATGGAATGTGAGCCTGCAATATGGCAAGGAATATTTACTTTTGAACTTATTCGTTCATAACAAAACTTATAGTAATTTATTAAAAGATATAGCTAATCTTAATAAAATAAAATTAGATTCCGTAGTTGGCTTTTTCATATACTATTATAGCAGGTTTATATTTGCGTTTTCAAATTTCATATATTTATTTGAATGTTAATTAATTTTTTGAAACTAGTATTTAGTGAAGACGATACCTGTAATTGTTATTTATACGTTTAAATTCGGAAAACAATAATAAAAATACGCGATTACATACCCAAAAGATAAGTATCTTAATTATGAGTGATTATCATGCATTTTCATATTAAATGTATTAATAGAACATCATGCGTGTTCATTAAACTGGTGACCAATTTGCTTTATTTATATTTTCTTTCGCTGGACGATTCCAACACGGTGGGCAGAACTATGCGCCTATTTCGCGAGATTAGTATTTATTTAGTAATAAAAGGAAGTATAAGAATCAGTGCACGAATCTTGCAGAAGAGAAAAAGAAAGGAATGTTCAAGGTAAGTAAATATGTTGTAAACTACAGTTTCGACCTACCCTGTAAGGGAATGGTGTGATGTGTATGTATACCGTATAGGCATCTTAAAAAATGTCCTAGTAGTTAGAATTTGTTTATGCCATTATAAAATAAATATCTATTGATATTCTTTCGTAATGATAATTAAAAATTGTGTTTGAACCTACGGCATGTCCTTTGCCGCAGTACCACTCTAACCAACTGAGCTATCGAGATACAATCGATGTAAATTTTGTGTTTATGTATGTAGAACTGATGTAAACTTATAACAATTTAAATTTTTTCGATATGTACCTAAATTGAAATTGCTAATTCCACATTTTTACAGTGTTCAATCTTATAATTTTAAACTACAAACTTTTAATGGCAATCTTAAATTTTTGGCCTGCAAATTAGAAGTTTGATTGTTAATTGTAACTTTTTATGATTGTTAATTTTAAATCTTTTCATAACAACAGTAGAAGATTAATTTCCAAATTTTATATACCATCAGATGAATTTAGAAACTGTTAGCAGCTAGTGAAACAATGCATTTTCAGAATCTCAGCACATAGTACTTCCTTGAAGGCAATGTTATCATTTAGTGCAAACCCTTAAATTTATTACACATTGACAGTTCGTACACATACCGTCAAAAGGAGTGAATCGGGACAGTTTTCCTAAATAACTTTTTTTCTAAATGAGATAGAGGCTCCAATTAAATGCCAAAAGGTGGGTCCCTGTGAAAGCTTCAAAACAACATATCATTCATACCCGTCACTTTGACAGGTGATTTAAAGATTTTTATTGTAGGTGTCCCAATTCACCCCGCAAATGGGGTCAATCAGGACACCCCATTCATTTTGATGGAAATGACACCCTAGGAATGGGGCGGATCGGGACAAAGAAATAAAGAAAAAAAATTGCAGAAAAAACGAGAAAAACAACGTGAAATGAGCGTTTATTTAACAAGCAAGAAACAAAAAGCTTAACCCATGTAACAAAACATTTTTAAACATAAGAGATTAACTAATGAACACAAAAAATCACAAATAAAAAAAAAGCTCTTTGGATAGGTTTCTTGATAAACTCGTAGCCACCTCTTCGCAAGACTGTCGGCTGTGCTAACATTTTCTTAATTTGTTCTTTGTGTATTACGGATATATCATCTAAGATGGGAAAAATGAAACAATTTTCTTTTTTCTATTGGGGCGAAGAATTTTGACGGTGATTAACTCGTCATCTACGTTCTGGATGAGGCCAATAAAATATTTGTCTCCTTTATTTGTGCGACACTGAATCTCAACAAAATCATTTTTTTAATTTTCCAAATCCAAGTCAATGTCTTCGTCATCAGAAGATGATACAGAACCTAACCCAACCTCCACAACATCACGCTTATCAAAGTTGTCTTCGTCCACAATCTCGATCCTTGATGAGGATGAGCCAGCTTGAGCATAATCTTCAATTGACACCCTTTTTCCTGGTTCTATGGAAACCTTTTTCTTGACTGTTGGTCTACAAGCATTACTGCTGTCATTTAGCAAATTGATCACAGAAGCGGTCCAGTGGTTGGGATCGTGATCTTCATCTATTGGCTTTGGTAATCGCTTTAAAACTTGATTTGCCCAAAAATCCCTTTCTAATATTTTCACTCATCGTTTCCAAATTATTAAGGGTTTTTTTAGCAATGGTGGAAAATATTGCTTTGGTATAGGGCCCTTATAATTTTTCTTCCAATCTTCCAGCACACGTCGGCAAGATTTATTCAAAGGAGCGAAAACCGCGACGTCCAACGGCTGGGTCAGATGGGTGGATGAAGGAGGTAAAACCCATATTTTATGTCAACAGAGTCGAATAACTTTATATGAAAGGTGACTACACAGATTATCACCAATTAAAACTCTTGGAGCAGGTTGCTTTTTAAAATATGGAAGGGCAATATTTTCGAACCAGTTTTCAAAGAGAGGTTGATCGAACCAACCACTAGAATTTATGCAGTAGCGTGCGTTTCTTGGCCCATTCGACATCCAAGTATCACTTTTACACAATAAATGGTGGTAGTAAAATACCACCACCACTTCCTGCAAATATGACCGATGTGGATGGAGCTTTTTGCCGAATCAATAATCCGTTCAGGATGTCTAGTTTTTTGCCTTACTTTTACTTTTTTTCGTCCAGGGTCGTCAACAAAAAAAGTGTCGTCATAGTTGACAATGGAGTTGGGTTCTACATTTTCTAACAGGGTTTGTAAATTGTCAAAATATGAATTTACTGTTTCGTGCGAGATACCTGCACGAGCCCTCTTAATATTTTCACACAGCCTCTGTGTAAAGACGTTATGTCGCGATAAAAAAGAATTGGCCAAGTCCAATCCTGGCATATTATTTTCGAATTTGTTTACCTTTATGCCTTTTCTGTCCAAGTAGCCCTTGACAACATATAGAAGATCCAGTTTATCTAAAGGATAACTCCATTCCCACTAATACTATCATCTGAACCAAATGTTCTTCTTCTTGTGTCAGGATGGTCTGCCCTCCTTGCTTTTTTACTGGACCTCTTTTATTCCTTGACGGTGTTCATTTTGGGATACCAAAAACTTACGAGGCCCCTCGTAGACCTATCTGACACCGTGGAATTCGTCTCAGAGCCGTTTGTAACGTTTGTTCACTATAGTTTCGGTAGACTCTTGTCGCAGGTACTTTTTTGTATTTTCGTACCATTGTCCCGATTAACCCCTAAAAATGATATCTTTTTCTTAAAAAATCGTATCCACCATTTTTTAAAACTTTTTTGTTTCATTTTTTTTAATGTTTATAAAACACTCAAACAATGACCTATAAAAATTTCCGAGTCCTGCCTTTATTCCTTAGAGGCTTTTAACATAAAGTTTTCTAATCAATAAAAAAATCGATATTTCTCATGATTTTTCTGGCACGTTTTGTTCTTACTACCCGAATGTTCTGATTTACCCCTTAGTCCCGAGATGCGCCCCTTATGACGGTATTTGAAATCTAAAAATTTGCTGTAAGTTACTGTCATCATATATCATTAAAGACGTAAATTCCAGCAGTTACTAGTTTTTTAATTTTAATGCGTCCTCAGCTTCATTATAATAATAATATATATTTATTGCCCAACAGATAACCAATTATAAGACAATATTCAACTATAGGTACATACAAAGAAATATGACATGTAACTACATAAGCTTTGAGTTGGGGAATTATTCTATGTGTAGATAGCCAACTTTTCATGCGGTCCTGGACAATCAGAACGTATCGTGTCTTATGGATTTAATGCTTTGAAAACAGCTTGGACTATCAAACAGCTTTATGTTCACAAGCCGCTGACAAAAAATTTGCTTTTTGTCCTAGTCGTAATATACAATTGAAACTTGTTGGTTGTGTAGCTCGTTTCTGCGTATTATCATTGTATTTTTAATTAACTATTAATAAATATGGACGGTGAACGCGTGGTTGCCGATAACGATAGAGGTAGCAGAAAAAGGAAACGAAACACTATGTCTCGGGAACGTAAAAAAGCAATAAGGTAAATTACTTAATTCTTATTAATTAAAGCGATGGTGGAGTTCACCATGATTCTGATCCGGGGCTAGAGTTATTTCAAGTGCCATGTAATCACAAAACTGTCAAATTTCAATGCCGAGAAAAATCGAAACAGAATAACAAAATGATTCGTGAATATTTTTATACTGATACTGTTAAAGTTAATCAAGATATAAAACTTTCACACCTACTTGAAGTAGAAATTCCGAAACGGAAAGGAGTCGAAAACTGCAAGATCACAAACACCACAAATTCAACATAAATGTTATATCGGGAAAAAAACGAAAAAAATTACTTGTTTGCCAGAAAATGTTCTTGAGTGTTTTTAGAATTAGCCAGAGAAGGGTTCAAAATATAGCCAAGAGGATACCTCCCTTTCAATATTGGATTGGGAAGTCTCGCTTCTGATGTTTGTGGATTTTGCGTTAGCCATCAAAGTCAGATATCGCTTTGTAAAGAGAAAGCTGAAATAGAAAAATATAGCATGTCTCTGTGTTTCGATTTAGAATAGGTGCGTGTTACCTAAAACACCAATAGCCGACGCATTTTATTCACAACAGCTCTCCTTTTATGCTTTTTGTGTGCCAGATATCTCATGCAAAACACCAGTTTTCTATACCTGTCTTGAACACCAAGCGGGCAGGGGCTGCACGGAAGTGGCCTCTGCCTTGTATGATTTCGTCAATAAAACCGAATTTCCTGGTCATGTGACTGATTTGAGATTTTTTTCCTATGGATGTACGGGCCAAAATAAGAACAACCATATAGTTCACATGCTGATATTCTGGCTTGGATACTTCTTGATATAAAAAATGCTTCAAGTGTTGAGGAAGATTGAAGGAATTAGTGAATTAGTTAAGAAGACATGTCAACAAAAAGTTGTAGTAAAGCCTGAACTATTTTACCGAAATGATGTCCACAGAAAAAGTTTCTGAGTCTGTTGCAAAGGGGTAAAGCTCTGAGTAATGTTGAATTATTCAATTTACCTCTTGGTCACAAATTAAAAGAAAAAAAGGTTCAGTCTCAAGAAATTACTGACAGAAATGGCTCCAACCGAATGGTCTATAGACCCAGAGCTACAATGGTTGTTTCAGTTTTCTAACAGAATGATTCCTTAGGTGAGCATGGCCTTGAGAACCAAAACAATGTAAACGGTTCACGTGATGGATGTGTATGCAACGAAAAAGATGGAGGAATTAAGGTGTGAACAAAGTAAAATTCAGTTGTTTTAGCAATTTTAAATATAAAACCTAAATTGTGTGAGCCTGAAGAGCAAATACTTTTAATATGTGTTGTAAATGATAATTTTGAATCAAATCAAACACCCAGACCTTTTCATATCTTCGAAGTGTTCTGCAGATCAACTCTCATGTATATATTTCCACTTAATAGGAGAGAATTTGAAAATGTAGGTCACATTAACGCATTTTGTTATATTAAGTATAAGCTTAAAATCAGTACATCGTTTTACTACGATGTCAATATCAGATGGCAACGTATAACAATCATCTAGTGACTCAATGCTCTTAAATATTTTGACATCATCAACATAGGCAAGAACAGAGCAAGAGAATCTAGGTAAGAGATCATCAACAAATAATATAAATAGCAAAGGGCCAAGGTTTGAGCCCTGAGCCACATTGAGATGGCTATAAATTCATTAGATCACAAACCGTTATAAAACAGTTTATTTGCAAGCTAAGATATGAGCATAACAAGTCTAGAAACGAATATGAGAGTCCAAAACTATCCAAGTTTGGTAATAAAATTCCATAAGAGATAGTATCAAAAGCACCATAAAATCCATATACACAACTTGCTGTCCCTTATCCATTTGTCCGCAAAGATACTTTGCAATACAAGTAAGATTTGTAGTGGTTGATCTCACGGAGATAAAATTATGTTGTTGATTGAGTATAAACAGTTTGATGTGGTTACTGTTTGTATAGAACTTGTTCAAACGTTTTTCCAAAAGTGCAGATTAAACCTGTAGGACGGTAGTTTAAGAACAAAGAGGGTTCCCTTTTATGAATACAGGAGTTAATTTATGGCTAGGTTAAAGAGGAGCTGCAAACACAAATCTACAATCGCGAATTATAAAACTTGGAATTAGATTATCATTATGAATATCCGAAGAAGTAAACACATAAACCTGCAAATAAATAGACCAAGAAATCAAGTATTAAATTAACATTTATCTCATTATACAGCAAACATGCCAATTATCTTGTTACTCTGGCAACACTTACCAAATCCGCATAAAAATTATGCAGAGTGAATGGCTCAACGAATGTTGGTCATCTGTATGTTAGCTTGTCCATTCATGGAAAATGCTCAGTTAACCTTTTAGTCGCTAAGCATCCCTGAATGTTCTATTAGTTAACCTATTGGGTTTGTAATGCGCATATGTAACACTTGTAGTATGTATGATAATAAAATAATTATGACAATAGATAATACTTTTTATTAGAAAATAAAATTTAATTAATGAATATACAACATTGTAGAAATGAACAGTTTATACAGATCAATAATTAAGAATAATTCATAATCAAACAAACAAAAAAAACGTGATATTGAACAGTTACATAAAACAATCATTTATAGAATGGTACGTTAAATATTGTCAAATGAGATACAAAACCAGGCTCAGAAAAGCACCTTTCATGCAATCAAACAAACGCAAGTTCGGTAGTCTACCGATATCAGCTGACTATATACATATTTCAAAACAGAAAATAATTTCAAAAATAAAAGTTTATGCTAAACAACTAAATATACAAATCACACACTTTTAATAATTTAATATTGTAAATTCACTTTAATTGTCAATTTGTAACACCCTGCATGTACACAGAAATTCGAAAGAATATACAAAGATTGATAAAGAACAGCGGCCATATTAGGATTGGAACCCTGTACTACTCTATGACCACGTATTAATACGTTAAGTGCCAGTTGAAAAACAGGTAAGATTCTATAATATTCCTGTACGAACAACGAAATAAATGTTTTATATAAGGCAGTTGCACATGCTTCACTCATGAATGGAGGATTAGGATTTCCACTTTGATAGGCTTCAATATTTTCCATAAGTACATTAAATAATTCCTAAAATGTCATTTATAACATACTCTGTATAGACGAAATAAAACTTACATCATAATTAGTTTGCTCCAATCGTAAATTTGCTCCAGTCAATATAATTCTTAATGTGTTTAATATATTTAAGCAGACATCTTCTTGAGCTTGTGTATATGGTACGTCATGTTCAGTTTTTCTAAATAACATTATTAAAATTTGTACAGCTACAAATATTTCACTTACATTTTTGAAGTTTGCGATGCTTCAACAGTTGAAGATGTACACAAATTTTTCTCCAACTAAAAATATACAAGTAAATTTAAGTCTGCATCAATCATAGTATGCCAATTATAAGTATTATCCGAGTCACAGTTCTGAATCCACGTTTGGTCAATTCTAATAACTTTCAAAATAAAAAAATTAATAAAACACACATATTAAGAATTGTTTTTATTGTCTGAATACATTTTACTTTCTGAATAATGTCCTAAACTTACGAAAAAGTTTTGTTCGCACGTCAAGCTTGTATAAGAGACAGTGGTGGCCATTTTGAACACAAAACGTAAAATTATTGAATAAAATTCTCAGTTCTACTGAATCAAGGCTGCTATAATTTAGAAATTTCGAGAAAAACTGTTATTATTTGGATATAGGTAAATATGGCTCAATCACAAATGAGCCATACTAACACCTCCTTGAATGTTGTATCTAATTTGGAATCACCCTGTATAAAAATTGATCAGTGCTCGAAACTTCCTTTATGAGATCGACATTCTAAACACCACATATTTTCCTAAAAATATTTATGTTTAATACTGCCCCAAGGTGATTAAAGTTTTAACATAAATGTCGAAAATGATTAATTTTCTTTCTTCTTAGAAACAATTAAATGACAAAAATCATTGTTGTTACGGAATTTACTTAATTATTTTTAATTACACCACTAGAGTCTGAAGTAGCTCATGAACTGGAAATTTCACAGGAGTTCCAGAAATTTAACGACCTTAGCGCAATTGCCAAAAGTTTGGAGTTTCCGATAGAGCTGGAGACCGATTGCATCAGCAACACTATAAAATATGAGTCTCATTTGCAAAGATAATTTACCCAATGTTGACAGAAACAAAATACGCCATGCTTGTCAAATACAGAGTAAGTGCTTAACTGAGGGATCCTCGAGGTGATAACTTTGGGTTATATTTTGATGGACAGAAGGGCAAGATGCTTACAATGGAGGAGTCTAGAAGGAAGATCATATTCAAGGAGCACTTCCGTTTGCATAAGAAACCTGGATCCAAGTACATGTGGCACCTGTCTTTTACCTCTGGAAAAGTCCCGTTTATCAGCAAGAACATCGCATTATTTTCAGAAACTAAGAACATCGATTGTGATTAAATTTACAGTGATGGGGTGTGATGGGACTCCTATTAACACAGGTAGCAAAGGAGGCGTTATACCATATTTGGAAAGGAAATTGAGAAAACCATTACAATGGTGCATCTGTCAATTACATGTAAATGAGCTCCCCCTTTGTGATTTGTTTGAACATCTTAATGGAACGACTGCTAGACTTTGAAACCTCACAGGATGTATAGGAAAAGCTTTAAAAGAATGTGAGCGGCTTCCTCTTGTACCATTTCAATGCATTTACCTCATGTTACAAATAGCAAAAATTTAAGCATAGACAAATTTATTTGTGCGAGATGTGTGAAGCTATCAATTCTGGATTATGCACCAAAAGTATGTCTAAGAAGAATCCTGGAAAAATGGTGTATTCAAGGTGGCTTATGACAGCTAAGGGAACTCTTAGATTGTACATTTCCTCGCTTGAATCAAACGACAATTTGCTGATATTGGTGAATTTTATATTACGAGTTTATGCACTGATGTGGTTTGCAATCAAAACTCAAGCACTTTACATTTATGGTGCTAAGCACTTATATCAAATCGTGAAGTTATCACGATACTTGCTAAACCAGTTAAACGCAATCATCAATCCAGTCTTTCAGAGAAACAGTTTTTTGGGCACCCAGAAAACATCTTAATAACAATGTTGACTGATGACAGTGAGACTGTAAGAGTATTGGCTTTGCGTCGCACTAAGAACTCAACGTCAACAAGCGAAAACTATTACTCCCTGGATTTGTACATTTCAATTCCCCAAATTTAATTTTGAAACTCAAAATTATATACACCTTATATCTTACATTGCGACAGAATCACCCTTGACAAAATTTGTGAACCAGAATGACATTTTAATATGCATCAAAAATCCAAAGCTGGTAGATGATTTTATTCTGCCAAAATTTCAAAATTCCTGTCAAACACAAACAACCGAAAGGTGTGTAAAAATCGTCACAGAGGCTGCTATGGCTGTTTGTGGTCCTGAAAGACGAGATGGATTCATCAAGACAACACTACACACTCAAAAGATCATGACAGTTTTTAACACAAAGGAGTTTCGTCCATTGTGGTGGGCCAATTTTTGAAACTTTTCAGGTCTGTTATGTCTTCGCGTTATTGTACTTACGTAACATAGTGAATCTAAAACTATAATCATGCTTATATGTAGCATATATCAAGCAATGGGCAACAACAAATCCAAGGCAAACAGTTCAAACAACCATGTTGAATTTTAAGCATTTTTCACTCAAATACATTAATACAGTCATAATTCTGCTTCTATGTAGGATTTTCTCCGCATTGGCCGAAAATGAATTTTGAAAAACTGAAAACTTGATCCACCCTAATATTAATATATATTAATAATAAATATTAATTTCCGTTAATCCTCTTAATGCCAATGATGACAGTATCATCATGAAAAACTGAGTTATTTACTTGTTAAGGTATAAAAATTGCTTTACCCGCATAGCCAGACCGATTATGGCACAATGTCAAAAGTGTGGAATAACGTTTTTTGAAAAAAAAAGAAGGTCGGATTCAGTTTTAACATCATGAATATAAGTTTTTGTTTTATTATCAAGCTAAAAAAAGGCGTTGCTACCGATATTAGCTCATAAAACCTGTCCAGCATTGAAAGGCCAGACTGCAATATATGAATCTAGAAGTAAAACTGGAGGTGATGTCGGCATTTTAGTAAAGGAAATCTACAATTTTACAGAAATCAGCAGACTAAGTGGAAAATGTTCCATGCTATTTATTAGATTAGAACAGTTAAGGGTATAGTAAACCAGTTTATGCAAACTATTGTTGATGAGATGACGCCACTCGTTAAAATTTTTGTTACTTTGAGTTTTAGGCAACTTATTTAACACAGTACAAAAATATACCTGAATTTGGAGGGCGGTATGTTTGGTAGTAATCCTCTTTTACAAATATGTAAACCTTTGTGAAATGGTACCGGTAACGAATTTGGCAGAAAGGATAATTGGGTTTGGGAAAGTACCTGAAATTACATATTATAAAGAAGTGATAACTTTTGAAATATGTATTATTTGTCACCAAAGACTAACAATAACAATAGTAAATTTTACACTTTATTGATATCGAATGGTTACTCACGTCAGTCAAGTAATTTAGAATTAGTAAAACCTAAATACAAGTAAATAAATTGAAACTGTTTATAATTAAAAATTGTGTTATGATTTTATTACATTGTATAAGTATTTTGTAAAATAATAATTCAAACCATGCTATTTACAATATTCATTTTGTTCTCTTGCTCTCATCCCTTTACTATCAGTTTCAGTTTGAAAGCTTATAACTTTTATATTGTAAGCCGAATTGGTGTGAAACTTGGCAGAGATCTTCCCTGTAGACATATAGGGTAAAACGCCAATTATTGGACACGAGACAGTTATTGGACATTTCAGTTTTAACTTAACGTTATAAGATTTCTACAAGCACTAACAAGACTGTTTTTCACTAGATGGCAGAAGTAGTTTCATTATGGCATATATTCTTACGTCTATGCTCTAACTTTAACGGTGTTTGTGATTTGGCGGTAAAATGTCTTTAGGTTATGCAAGTGAAGTGACAGCTAAACATCGTGTTAAGCAGTAGTTCTGACTTGTTTTCAAAACTAAGTGTTATTTTTTGAAGTAAGCTTTTATTTTTGTATTTAAGTGTGTATTAAATATACTTCTAGTCCCTATGATACATCGCGTATACTAAAAATCATTTTAATTTTGACGGAATTACGCTTGTCCAATATTTAATCTAAAAAACTTGACGAATTCTGTTATGGGACACCCGTCCAATCACTAGACAAATATACTTACCTTATATTCCTATATTTTTCAACATGTTAACGTATAGGTAACTACAGTTTCAAGTAAAATGAATTTATTTAACGATTTGATAGTTATTAGACACGTGTCCAGGAACTAGATTTGACTGGCCAATCACTGAAATTGTAGTGGTAGAATGCCGAAATTTCGAAAATATGATAAGCTTAAACTTATAGAAGCTGTTATGGATGTTCAGAATGGCATGAGTCATATCGTACAGCTGAAAAAAAAATGGAATTCCCAAGTCCACTATTGAATTTAAGTTAAAACATCCCGAACATAAAGATACGTAGGGACCTTCTCCTATTTTAACTTCCGAAGAGGAGATGACTCTTGTTAGGTATGTTTATAGTCTTTTTTTCGTGGTCAACAGTATAAATTTATTTTCAATTAATACTTCCAGATAGATAAAAGACACTGCCTCAAAAAGTTTTCCCAAAAAGGCAAATGATTTAAAAAGCAGCGTTCAAAAATTATTAGTAGAAAATCCGCGTCCCAATAACTTTAAAGACAATCGGCCTGGAGATGGATGGTTAAAAGTAAGATGTAAAGAATCAATCTTCTCATAGCGTCCTTCTGTTTAAATTACGGGAAGTGCAAGTTATGCCGACGTTTCAACGTATATTTTCTTCTTTTCCTTAATACCTATAATAAAAGAAGAAGAAAATATACGTTGAAACGTCGGCATAATTTGCACTGAATTGTGATGTTATTCGTCCTCAAGCCACTATTTACACATCCCGTAATTCTGATGAATATTTTTCAATTGATTATTTTTTCATCACCAGGGATTCTTGAAATGACATCCATATGGTTCTAGACATCCATATGGTTCTAAAGGAACAAGTGAAGGAGTAACAGCAGCCGGCGCATGTGTCTGAACGAGATATAAAAAACTGGTTCACTAATATTGAAAGTTATATTAAAGAAAAACATCTAGACGAAGTTATCAACGATCCCTCAAGAGTTTTGGAATGAGGATGAGTCAGGATTTCAAATATGTCCATCTACTGGAAAAGTATTCGCAATGAAAGGATCGAAAAATGTTTATAATGTCGAAAAAAGTTGTTCAAAAGAAAACATCACTGTTATGTTTACCTTTTCAGCAGACGGTAAAATTTGCGTACCCATGGTTATTTACCCTTATCAACGTATCCCTGAAAAAGTTGCTAAGGTATTAATCCTGAATGGGGTGTGGGCAGAAGCGATAATGGCTGGATGACTGCAGATACATTTTTCCAATATATTGCGAATGTTTTTTACCTCCACCTAATCGAAAATAATATTAAACTGCCAGTCATTCTTTTCGTAGATGGCGACAAGAGTCATTTAAGTTACCAGTTAAGTCTGTTATGCAATGATCTGCAAATTTAAATAATTGCGCTTTATCCTAACGCCACAAGGATTTTACAACCCTGTGACGTTTCTACTTTCCGTCCAGTTAAAGAAGCTTGGCGGCAGTCCGTAAGAAAATGGGAAGAACAACATCCCGGAGACATAGTAAATAGAGTTGTATTTGCTTCTATACTGGAACAAGCGATTAAAAAAAGTTTTAAAACTGAAACAGTAGTTAATGGTTTTAAGGTTTGTGGGTTGTTCCCTTTTAAAGCAGACGCTACTGATATAGGATATAGGTAAAGAATTTGAGAAAGATTTCAAACTCCGCAAGAACCTTTGGGGCAACCCAAGATGGACTATGCTACTTTTGTAAATATCTTAGGTTCTGAAAAATTTAAAGTTTAAAAAATTTAAAAGAAAATTCAACAGACAATCCACATACTGATGAAAATTTGGGGTCGTCAAATAATATCAGAGCAAAATGGTATAGAAAATATAAATATTTTTCAACCAAGTATCAATGATACTTACTCAACAATATAATAATATCTATGACGTACTATCTACAAGTAAAACTGTTGTTGGACATAATTTGTTGGGCAATTTCTTAACCTCTCTTTCGGTACCAGAAAGAAAAGGTAAACGTAACATTGAAAGACTTCCTTTTGCGATAACATCTGCAAAATACCAAGAAATGCTACGGAAACAGCAAGAGTTGAAGGACGACAAAGAAAAACAAAAACAAGAAAGAAAACTGAAAAGAGAAGAAAAAGTAACTAAAAGCCAGTCTATCAATAAGCAAATTCGAAGAAGGTTCAGTGTACCATTTTTTCAAATGATGTTCAATCGAACAAATTAACTTGCAATCATTGCAATCTACACTATCATGGGGCTTGTATTCCTGTTAAACATAAACAGCACATACCTAGTGATGATGATTTATTTATATCTCACAACTGCTACAATTTAAAGGATAATGACTCGGATGATAAATTTGGCACAGATACCGAGGATGAAGATACTGACGAACTTTTCAATCAATACCAAGAAGCACAGCAGTTTTAAAGTTAAGATTATATAAATTGTACCTAAGTACTCCATTCCTAATTGACATTTTTTGTTGATTTTAAATTGTTTCTAGTTTTTGAGCGTGGTAAATCAGTTGTCCAATAACTGAATATTTGTGTCCTATAAGTAAGTAAACTGTCCAATGACTATAATTTTTGGTAAGTATTTTTAATAAATAGTTATTACTAAAAAATATTGAAGACCATCTTTAAATCGTTACATACATATTGTAATAAAGTCTTTAGCCTGCGTCTTCTATAAGTTACAACTCGATCTGCAGAAAACTCTGCCAATTACAGATTTTTAAAGTTGAAATTTGCTTAAGCGTCCAATAACTGTTTGGTTTACCCTAATAACACTCAGAAAATATAAATTTTTTAGACGCTTAACTTTGTAAATTAAAAATTAAATTATCAGAATTATCAGAAATGTAGTTTGTGGCCCGTGTTTTACATACGATCGGTTTCAATGCTCGTAGCTTCCTTATTTTTGTCTTAAAATGTGCGAAATTTTAACCAGTAACATATCAAAGTAATATACCGGTAACTGCAATTTCAAATTTTGAAAAAAAATGACGTGTTTTCGATACGTGCAAACTTCGCTCTAAATGCAAATATTTTCGTTTTAAGTGGACCGACATATAGGTTTTTATTGTTTAACGTTCCGTATTAAAGTACACGCATTTATCATGTAGTTTAATCCCAATTAATAAATAATTAAATTCTCAGCCGAGAGAGGGAGAGAACGGGCTACGTTGGACGAACTTCCGATCGACGACTCAATACGAATGCCGTCGCATGCGCGATGCACGAAATCGAGCTTCACACTGCTAAAATAAACGTTCATTACAGAATGATATTATTTAATCAGCCGATTTATTAATAATATTAATCAAGACATCTGGTATGAGCACAAGGATTTTTTTTATTTATATTATACAATTTAAGGTACATATTAAATGAGGACAGCAGAAACAATAAATATAAAAAACTACAAAAATCAACAAATAATTGTGTGGAATGTGAAATTGGAAAATACGGTAACAATAATGACTATTGAATGCACTTTCTGTTATATTACAGCTAATTATAATGTTCTTAGGAGTAATATATTTTCGGAAATAACGTGAAATTGTTAAGAATTACTTATTAGTTATATTATTTTTCAACTAGGATTCCCGTTTTCGGATTAGCGCTTTATATTAGTACGCCAACCTTTTATCTCCGTTTAAATTGTGGTTGTACTTCTAAACAACAGAAACGTAGGATTTACGGCGAT
Source organism: Vesta saturnalis (assembly GCA_036346205.1). Taxonomy (NCBI): domain Eukaryota; kingdom Metazoa; phylum Arthropoda; class Insecta; order Coleoptera; family Lampyridae; genus Vesta; species Vesta saturnalis. The sequence continues at coordinate 178,764 of JARFJB010001696.1, forward strand.
AGATAAATTATTTCAAGCACACAATAAGCATTAAAATATTATACTAATAACCGCAATGTGGCAGAAAGAGACATTAGTTTATCTTGGACGCAAAACTACAGCTACTTTCAAGTGCCTGAGATTCTCAAAATTTTACCTTTATTAACAGCGACCGTTATGCAATGTCCAGCTTTTAAAATAAATATGTTTATTCAATTAAGAATATACAAACGACGCAAGTAAGTGTTTATTATTATAAATAATTAGCACTTATTAGTTTACAGGTTTTAATGAAACTAACATACATTGTAAATCAAATTTCACTATAACATTAGTGTAATGCATAATTAATTGCGCATGACGTTTACTAGCAAACAGATAAGCGCATTAATGATTCTATAATTATATTTATTGCATTGACATCAAAATTCTTATGTAGATAACAATTTATTTCATTACTTATAAATATGTACTTAAAATTATCATTTATTAAAGAATCAATTATTTTAGAACCTCTGACTAACAAGTAATACTTTTGCTGTAATAGTTCATACAGCAATTCAATGAACCGCACTAATCCGAAAACGGGAATCCTAGTTGAAAAATACTATACCACAGAAGTTCGGTTGTGTTGGTGAACATATTTTCAAAATGCCAAAAGATTTTACATTGGCGGAAAAGGGGCTAATATTAAATGCCAAAAAATATATTCAAGAAGAGAAATCGCGTGGATTATCTGAAGATGTGGATAAAGTTATTGAGGGTACGGCAAAGTGTCTTAACATCTCCCAGCCCTCCGTTTATCGTGTATTGGCTGAAGAAAAAAAACGAAAATGGTATGTCTAATCCAAGGACCAGTACTGGACGCCCTACTATTACTATAGAAGAGTATCTTCCGGATGTTATTATATCGATGGTGTTGAACTTTTACGTTGAAGGAAAGTTTCCTACTGTAAAAGAAGTGCACACCAGATTAAATAACGAAGTTGAAGATTTCCCCACGTATAAGCACAAGTACCCTACGCAGATGGTTAACAAATCTAAAGTTTACTTACAAAAAATTTAATAAAAAACCTATTTTAATGGAATGCCCTTCAGTTGCGGCACAAAGAGCCGAATGTTTGAGACGAATAAAGCATTTTCGTGATAACGGTTGGGAGATTTTTTACACGGATGAAACATAGTGTGGAGCAATTCATACCAAGACCAAAAGATGGCAGATGGATGTATCAACGGAGGAAAGGCATGATAATTTCGATCGTTATCGCGGAGTTTTGCAGGTACACTTAACAAATGTACTTTTTTATCATATATATGCCTTCATCACATAAAAGCCTTCTAAAAATACGCCATTTCTTTTAGTATGCATATAACTTATATTCTTGTTTTAAATATTTATAGGAAGTAAACGGATTTCGAGGAGGTATGAAAACACCAAGTGGTTCTGTAAAACGCGTAATTATTCTTCATATTGGAAGTTGCCGCGGATTTGTTGATGGAATGCTAGTGTTTCATTGGACAAAAGGGCAGTAATGATTAACATGGAGAAATGAATGCGGCGCACTTTGAGGAGTGGTTTAGGGCTGTTTTAGAAAAATTGCCGAAACATTCTGTAGTTGTGATCGACCCTTACCATACTATACTGGATCAAAATTTTAGAAATCCTACTACTGCCTGGCGAAAGGCAGACATCATTTCCTGGATGGAGAAACAAAAGATACCCTTACCATAAGGAACAACTAATTTCAACCATTTGACAAGAACGGAATTATTAATCAGGGCGAAACCCTATCATCACAAAAAAGTGTATTTGCTTGAAACAATAGCAAAAGAATGCGTGGTAATGATGTTAAATTGTTGTGGTTATCAGTTGCCCAATGTGAGTTCAACGCAATTGAACTTATTTGGGCTTACGTTAAAAATAAAGTGGCAAAACAAAATAACACATATAAAATAAAAGACGCGTTAACGTTATGTACTAAAGTAATGACTAATTTACCGGGCGATTTGTGGGACAACTGCGCGGAACATGTAAAAAAACTTGAGGAAAACCATCGACAAAAAGAGCACATAATTGATGTGCACGTAGAACAGTTAATAATAAATGTTGAAGAAGACTCCGATAGTAGTTCAAGCTCCTCAACAAAAATGTAAAGGTCTTTGTCAGTTTTTGCATGTAATTTTTCTATATAAACAATAAACAGGATAGTTTACATTTTAAACAAATTAAAAATATAAAAGAAAGTGCATTAAATAGTCATTATTGTTACGGTATTTTCCAATTTCAGATTCCACACAATTATTTGTTGATTTTTGTAGTTTACTATTTATTGTTTCTGTTGTCCTCATTTAATAGGTGCCTTAAATTGTATAATATAAATAAAAAAAAATCCTTGTGCTCATGTAATTTTTGTATATAAATAATAAATAGTATACCTTACATTTTAAACCAATTAAAAATATAACAGAAAGTGCATTCAGTAGTTATTATTGTTAGGGTATTTTCCAATTCCACATTCCACACAATTATTTGTGGATTTTTCTAGTTTACTATTTATTGTTTCTGCCGTCCTCATTTAATAGGTACCTTAAATTGTATAATATAAATAAAAAAAATCCTTGTGCTCATACCAGATATTTTGATTAATATTCTTAATAAATCGGCCCACAAAATACTATCATTCTTTAATCAACGTTTATTTTAGCAGTATGAAGCTCGAATTCGTGCATCGCGCATGAGACGGCATTCGTATTGAGTCGTCGATCGGAAGCTCGTTCGTTCAACGTAGTCAGTTCTCTCTCTCGTCTGAGAATTTAATTATTTATTAATTGGGATTAATCTACATAATAAATGCGTGTACTTTAATACGGAAGGTTAAAGAACAATAAAAACCTACATGTCGGTCCATTTAAAACGAAAATATTTGCATTTAGAGCGAAGTTTGCACGTATCGAGAACACGTCATTTTTTTTTTCAAAATTTAAATATTTTTTCAAAATTTGAAATTGAAGTTACCTTTATATTACTTTGATATGTCACTGGTTAAAATTTCGCACATTTTAAGACAAAAATAAGGAAGCTACGAGCACTGAAACCGATCATATGTAAAACACGGGCTACAAAGCTACATTTTTTATGATAATTTAATTTTTAGTTTATAAAGTTAAGCGTCTAAAAAATGTATATTTTCTGAGTGTTATTATATGTATACAGGGAAGATCTCTGCCAAGTTTCACATCAATTGGGCTTACAATAAAAAAGTTATACACTTTCGAACCGACCCATCTTGCTTTTTGAAACCGATAGTAGATATTCTCAGGTCGGCCAGTTCAAGCAACACAGTTTCCATACAAATTAATTAATTTTGGTAACATTACATTATAAAAATTGATATCTCTATGTATTTCTAAAATTACCACGTGTACGTCTGCATACAGTATTAAATCACAAGAATTCATTTCAAGTATATTCAATTTACCTTGTATTTGATACAGATACTTGTGATTTTTTTTAATGTTACCTTATCATCAAATAATAAACCTAAAGAATTTTTTGTTTAGATACCAATGTTACGTTTCCAGTCCTTAAAGAACACTTCACTTCAATGACTTTTAAATTAACTTTTCCATCGGGAGATGCTGCTAAGAATGGATGCATTTTTGAGATATAAATACCACATTTTTCAACCCGCACATGCTTCAAAGTTTGATACTTCTTGATAGCAATATCTTCCACTACTCTTCAGTATATTATTGGTTTACTGTTACTCGTTGAATCTGGAGTGCCATACAATAAAGATTTAAACAAGTTGTGACATGGTGTTTTTGTTCTTCGAATACAAACATTATAAAAATTAGACGCCGTTATTCTCTGCCGTCGTATTTGATGCCATAGTATACTCTTTGACTGTTCCACAGTTTTTAAGTATATATTCTCCCTGTTTGATGTAAAAGCTCATGTAACATGATTTGCGAATGCCAGCTTGTGAATAAATTTTCCATAACTCACATTCTGAATAAGACGGGCATATACGCTGGAATCTCCATCTCCAACAAAATACTTATATCGTAAACCATACATTTTTTCAGATTCTGCAGACCCTTGAACAATAATTTCTTGTTCCATACTATTTCATGATCCATTGTAGTTTGTAGAACAAACATGTGGTTTTGGATCTTGCCGCTTCTCGGCAAAACAACAAGACAAACAAAATTTATTTTTAACTCCGAGGTATAAAAGTCGTTTAGTTTTCTATCCTATTATGCATGCAACATCGGAATTTGATTTATAACTATGACCGTAGAATCGCTTAGCCCAGCCTCCATCTACAATAATAGTAATAAAAGGAAATCCTTGCTCAATATTTCTGGCTTCCAGTGCATAATCTTTCTCGGCTCCTGACTAAGAGCATTTTCCCAAGTGAGTTCAACTGTTTTTTTTCATTTTTCATAAAAAACGGTTTTAACATTCCAGATATGTTCAAAATTGATAAGAATTCCGAACCTTGAGAGTAACCATTGCTCACAGATAATGTGCCCCCCATATGAATTGTGTTTATTTCGTTGTTTTTCTTTTGAGTGTCTACTTTAAAGGTTTTATAACATCCTGTACACTGTATTGTAAAAGTTGAAAATAACCCAATTTTTTGTTCTCCCAATATAATTAATGAACCTTTGCAATTATCTGATAATGAATGTTGTTTCATGATTTCATTAAAAACATATGCAAAATCTACTATGCGACTGCCAACAACCATCGATTTGGTTGCTTCAAATTCAATTTCCAATTCCGGCACACACTGTTCCAGAAGACTGAAATAATGAAAATAAATTTATGACTATTGTGAAATACACTCGTTTTCAGGAAAGAAGGCAGTTGCATCATCAATTTATGTAATAAGTAACGACAAGTGTGAACATTTATCACTTGGTTAAATTTGAAATAGATAAAGACAGAGAGATATCTGACCGTCTGTACTTAGTAATTAAATAATGACGCAACTGTCATCTTTCCTAAATACGAGTATAATACATTTTTATATGTACTGGGCGTCCCAAAACTTTAGCCTCTGAGCAAATTGACAAATATCGGCGACAAAGTAAATCTGAAAATTGCATAACAAAGTTGTGAGATGTCTTAAGATCCACATGTTCCAGCAAAGCAACTCCACCGATTATTTAAAATCAGTTGGCCTGTTATAATGTATATATATATATATATATATATATATATATATATATATATATATATATATATATATATGGCCTGTTTATTAAATCGTAATAACGTTAATAAAATACGTAACATAGCAACAATAATAAGAATACACAATCTGATTTGTTGAATGAAAGAGCTCTTTTCTTGAATGCAATTCAAACTACAAAATTTTTCCTTTTATTTATTTGTCTTCTGGGAGACCCTGTATATACCTACACAAATTGTCCAATGCAAGGATGAGAAGTATGGGAATCTCGTAAAAGATAGAGTTGCTCAAATTTAAAAAAAGTTACACCAATTCGCTTTCCGAAAATAGCACAGGTTTTTTTGGTAATATAGTTCATTTGAAATTAAAGTGTATAATTATCCTATTACTCACCTATTGTAGTATTCAACATCAGCGTCCTCGGGCACATAACTTTCACTTTTTTCAATTACTTTCTTTAAATTTTCAGGATTTCTTCGCAATTTTTGTGATTTTGACGCTTTATTGTTTTTAACTTTACGCTTGTAATGCCCCATGATTCACTTTGTATTGAAATGATTCATTAATGATTTACTAATCTTACAACCCATAGAGTAAGACGAGAAGTAAAATAAGCAACTTTAACTGGAAACTAAAGGGAAAATTGAAAAAAGTGATCGGAAGTGATTGAAAATGGTTACATGTTGTGTTGTGGGTTGTGTTAATCGATCCGCACAAAAAAGTTTAGGTCAACGAAGCAGGAAAAAACATTTTGTTCCATACGTGTAAGTACAGTATAGTATTGGTTTACTTTTATCTAATTAATTATAATAAATACCGGTTAGCGTAGAGAAATGTGTTCTAGGCTTCGACTTAACATAAAAAAATTTATTTAATATTCAGCATAAAATTAAAAGAAATTAAATTAAATATTTTACTCGGTATTAAGCACTATTTTAAATAAACTTCGTTGACTTATTTCCATTACTTCTAATTTACATTAGTTGCATTAATAATTAAAGTGTACATTAAGTAAAATCCATTACTTCAATCATTTCAAAGTCATTACGCTCTTCTCTAAATTTACGAAAATAAAATTTCACATCATTTGTCCCCCGAAAGGATTTATTACCTGTCGTACTAAAATCATTAAGTTTGTCGCACAGCATTGTAATATACTTCTACTCATTTATCTAATACAATTAGTTCATCAATATGTGAAATTTATATTAAAACACGAATTCATTATGTGTGTAAAATGAATATTGAAAGTTCATATTCAAACCGGATGCTTTATAATAAATTTGTTATATTTTCGGGTCACTAAATATCTATGTATGTACGTATGTACAATGTGTTTTTCTACATAAAATTGTTGCAAAATTATGTATTTGCGATATATATTCATAAAATGTTTCTAAAAATTTATGATTTTGATTTTATATAATAGCATTATAAACATTTTTGATGAATTTAATTTGTTTCAATTATTATGAAAAATACGCCTAGTCCTAACTCTATAAGTAAAGAAATTATTCTTGTAAAATGTGTTAAACCTATCTTATCAGTTAATGCAGAAAATTGAAAAAATCGACGCGATATTAAATCACAGAGCATATGGTAATTTAATGTTTTGGTCAACGCGTTTCACTGGTTGCATAAATTCTCGCGTTCCCCCCTTCCGTCTGTGTTTCCAATTTGCGCGCCTATAAACTATTGCCACGTCCCCTCTCGTCCTTACTCTATGTTACAACCCAAAAACTACCCCCCTCCCTTTAAAAATCATATACACTAAACAAATATAAATTTATTACGAAACAACACTACAATGATCAAATAATTAAATCTAAGTAAAATACATTTTTATACAATTGCAAGGGGAAACATTTACCTGCTTGTCTAATCCTTTATACCATTGTACTTACGGATTATGTGCTTAAAACATTGTCATTGTTGCTATGGCATCTTAAAGTAAAACAAATGTATAGTGTGTTGCCTATTCGAAAATAAAATGAAGAACAAATTTGACGATTGTATCGACATATTTTTGATTGAACTAAAACAAGTTTCAAATTTTTTTTTACTGGAACAGATGCGTTTCTGTAGTAAGGTCATGCAAAGTTTTCTTTAAATTTCAATCAATATTCTTCAAGAAATCATAGAAAAACTATCGTTGTTATCCCTAAAGTACAATTAAAATACCGGTATTATTTAAACAATTGCACCAAACTTAAGCAAATTACCGTATAACCTGCATATCTTGAGTAGATTTATTATAGTGAAAAAAAAATTAAGTTATGTTTAAGTTTTTTTGAAAATATGTTTAAACCTGTTTTTATTTGTAAATGTAATTAATTTTTTTTAAATGATGTTACAAAAACAAACATTTATCAACGTAGTAACATTAAAAAAATAACTTTGATTACCTTTCCTTAAACGCAATTTGACTTTTAAAACATTTCTAAATTTCCGTGTACTATACCCTTAAACTTTGCTGTAGGTGCAGTATATACAGACCTCAAGACTTTGATAAAAACAGTTTTCTAAACATTTTAGAGGAGAAATTAGAAAATATCAGCAACCTTAAAAGGAAAACATTTATTTTGGGTGATTTTAACATCAACTGCTTAGATGCAAATGACATATAAAAGAAATCTTGATTTCCTATTAGTTTCGCTAAACTTTGTTAACTTAAATGATAGCATTCCAACTAGGGTGCAGGGGAACTTGAGAACTTTAATTGATTATGTTTGACAAATGATGGATACTCTGCTAGGTTGGCTGTCATTGATTATTGTTTGAGTGACCATAGAATACAGATAAAACAAAGTACCTCAGTTAACAAAGGAATACATGACAAATGTTTTAATGTAAATCGGCAAGCATGCCAAAGAGATCTTCAAGGCATAATAAATGTTGTATGGCATGATCCAAATGTTTTATGTGATCAAATAGTGAGAACTGTCCATAACAATACCACTTACAGGACTTATAAGCCCGCTTTAGAACTAAAAGCTGTTCGTGGTTTAACATTCACTTACATTATCTAATTAAGCTCAGAGATACTTGTGATAAAAGGTATAAGCTATTTCCCAATAACATGTTACTCCAGAATGAATATAAGAACAGTCAAGCTAATTTGAAAGCTGCTATATCTGATGCAAAAAAGCATTATTATCAAGATCAACTAACAAGAGTCCTTGGTAATCCAAGAAAAAGATGGTTAGTGTTAAATTTGCTTATTCATAATAAAACTTCAAAGTCAACAACAGCAGTTACAGATATGTTTACCAACATTAGACATCATGTTGATGAACGCAGCGCATGTATATTGGTTTCACTTGACTTAAAGAAAGCTTTCGATACGGTTGATCACTTAATTCTGATATCAATATTGGAAGACTTTGGGATTGCACGAAAAACTTAGTCTTTTTTCAGAGACTACTTTCAATGGTCGTACACAGTTTGTTAGTATTGATGATATCTCAAGTAAAATGGCAGATTTTCAATATGGTGTCCCTCAGGGGTCAATTCTTGCACCAACGTTATTCCTGATATATATATATATATATATATATATATATATATATATATATATATATATATATATATATATATATATATATATATATATATATATAAACTCCATAACTCAATTACCATTAAATGGTTATTTGCAATTATATGCTGATGATGCATGTCTCATTTATTTTGGGAAAGATGCAGAAGTAATGAAGTCAATTATATAGGGAGATCGAAACCAAATTCACGAATGGTTAAAATTTCATAAACTGACTTTAAATACTACAAAATCAAATTTTTTAGTGAGCCTGAGTGGAACAATTTCCAATTACATATAGACAATTTTCGATTAACTAGGACTGAATGCATCAAATATCTTGGCTTACATATTGACGCCAAGCTTAATTGGGAATATCACATCAATTATCTGTGCAAAAAAATTAGTCCTGCCATTGGAGTACTAGGACGTGTTACTCATTATCTTTCAGATTACTTAAGAAAGTCTCTGTATCATTCACATCTTTCATATTTAACTCTCATTTAGAGTCAAAGTTCACAAAATAAAATAAAACCCTTGCAAATTCTGCAGAGCTGTTAGGAAAACTTTTCAGCTACCTTTCTGGCATCCCATTGATCTTCTGTATCGTCCAAATAATATTTTAGATATTCAGTCCATATGTAGAAATCAGACATGCGTCTTTATTCACAACCTTTCTTTTGATAAAATACACTCAACCATACGATAGACTATTGCCAGTGATATTCACAGTTACAATACCTGTAACAATCTCTGGTATAGGACTACATCAGTAAGATCATGTTTTGGTGAACGAAGCATCTTGTCTGTAGGTTTACGACAATATAATGATTTGCCTAGACACATAAAAAATAGGACTGACCTCTTCAAGAAAAAATTTTAAAAATACTTAATCGACTTTTCTTAATTATAATTCTGTTTTTTATTTTTTAATGTGAATTGTTTATCATTTTACTTTTTTTTCGTTTGTTGTTTTGTGCATAATTATGTTAGTATTGTTATGTAAGACCCACATAGCCTTAAGCTCTGGGTCTAAAGATATTGTAAGATATATTGTATTGTATTTTCTCTCTCTCTCTCTCTCTCTCTCATGAAAATATAAATAAATAAATGATTGGAACCACAAGGCTTATGGTGATCAGTTAGCAATAACATACACTTACATTTAAAATTTTAACAATATACTTAATTATATGGTTTTGGACAATGGAAAAGCATTAAGTCTGATCAATTAATATTGAATACATACATGAAGAACATTATTCTGCTTCTTTAAATCAAGCTCCTTTATCATTACAGAAATTATTCGGTTGTAGGGACGTTCATGCCCATCAGATGTACGAGCAAGAACCCATTGTAAAACAAGCTTATAAAGGGCTTTCTTGTATTCACTATAAAAATACAATGACAAAAAATAAAATTTTTTTATTATATTCACCTGCGTTTAGTAAGAAATTCCTTTTGACTTAATTCTTGACAAGCTAAAAGAAGATTCGTAACATTTACATTCAATGGAATAAGTTGAATGTTAAAACTACAGAAAAGATTACATAAGTTAATATATATATATATATAAACTAAATACATGAACTTACTGAGTAACTATTAGTTCAAACAATTTTAGAAGTTCAATTTGATGTAGCTGTAACAAATCTAAAATTTGGCAATTTCCTAATGATTTGGCATCATAAACATTCGGTGATAAACCACGATCTAATATATTCATTAAAATCCGAACATCTATTTCTCTTTTTGCAGAAAAATTCTGCCTTTTTAAAAAGAACATTACTTGATTCATATTAAAACATGTACTTACTTTAGCATGGAGTATGCAAAGATGAGAAGGTTTCGCAACTGAATGTACCTTTGATATTGTTTACTTTGATTGTCAATGCCATGATTAAGAATATATAAATTATTGAATGGAGGGATTTCATTCACTAGAGTATACATATCAGAATCATCTGTGTTTAAAAAGTCGTGATATATTTTATGCACTGTGGAACACATCTTCTGGAATTGTTTGCTCCAATTAGCTTCTATATTAAAATTAGTGGCAGAAGTAGGAATCTAAAAATCATAATATGGATCAAATTAAATAATTTTATTAAATACCTCAATTAATCTTGTAAATGTGTATGCAGCACATGTTATAACTTGTACTGAACGGGTACTCGATATAAAAAAAGATAAATGTTCCTCAATTGTGTTTGCAACCAATTGGCACAATGCAGGGTAATAATCCATACATGTTTTAATGCATTTTAACTGTTGTTCTGTTACATCGTCATTATAATTCCCTGATAAGCAAATATCTAATATTTTAGAGATAATTTGAGTAATGTAAATATCAAAAGCTGTATTTGTGTTACATACACGAATAATTTTCTCTAAAAGTTAATACTTTACAATTTTGTCAATTTATTACAAGACTTACCCAAAACACACAATTGTGAAAATGTTGTCTGTTTCATCATAATACAAACATTAGCCCATTTAAATGCTTTTAGATACAAAAGTTGAACGGGAATCTTCAATATCAAACTATCTAAAAGTTTTATACCATGGTTACGATACAAGGGAATAGAAATAAGTTTATCTATGAATTCAAATATTACAGTAACTATTTCACAATCCGAACAATTCGAAATGTCTAATAATGTTACAACTTTAATTGAATTGGAAACATTTGTAAAATTTATAGTAGTTTCGCCTAGTAACAAACGCTTGATTTCATCCATTATTGAAGCATGTATAATCTTAACAACAATATTTATATACACATATTTAATAAAATTTTACAAGTATACAAAAGAGGATTTAAATCTTTTTTTAGGTTATAAACTTGACACGTTCTCGACCAACAGTGTTGCCAAACCTTGAAATAAAATGCACACAATGATTGTGGTGAATAAAATTCCAAAATCCAACAACAAAAATTGCATTTCCTTCCTGTCTTTTTTTATACTCCATATCTGATTTCTCCATCTATGTATCTATTATAAGGCCAGTCAGTGACACTGTGCGAATAACATTAAAAAAAAAGATTTTATAATTTACACGCCCTTTGGTAGGAAGTGCAAAGGGCTCAGGGAAGGATGGGTTCACCACAACCGGCGCGGGAAATTGATTCTGACCAGCTTGAAATCAGGATATACATTTTTGGATGTCTTTTATTCAAGTTGAAACATTTGTTTAATTCAAATAAAATGAAAACTAAATTGAACGCTAACGGTTAAGTTTTATAAAATTACATATCAAAATTCTTGAACTGAAACACTAATAAATACTGCAAACACTTCTATGGCCTTTATCTTAAAAAAAAACGAAACAATGGGAGCTAGGCATTGGAATTTGAATTTGAATGAACTAAAACAATAAATAATTTTTCTACATTCATTATAACAAAGTTGTGTCTAACATATTTAAAAATCTAAAACCACCTTTCACAAGATATCCGTGATATTGGTAATGTAAAGAGATCATAGATATCTTACTTAGTTATTAAGTAAGATATCTATGAAAGAGATATTAATAAGGCAGTGTCTACATCCACGTCTGACAGGGATTTTTGTTATAATATTTGTACGCCCGACGTATATACTATATTGGCCATATCTATTTTAGATAAGATAAACAAAACTAATCGAACCTAACAGAATTAGATTAGATACACAAAACTATTGTAACCTAACAAAAGTAGATTAGGTAAACAAAACTACAATAACCTAAGAAAAAAATTGCATGGGCCTGGATTTGAACCCGCACCAACAGCGTGGAAGGAAGGCGACCGTAACCACTACACCAGCTCTCTAGCAGTTTCACATTGAAAGTGAATAAATGTGAAAATGAAAATCCCCACCGGCCGTGCACGTAGATTTAAGAATTCTGAAAAACCCGTCAGACGTAAACGCAGATACTTCCTATTAATAAACAGCAGAGAGGACAGAGTGTAAGTTCCTTTAAATGAAAACTTTAAGAGAATTGTACAATACCAGCTCTTACTAGCTAACAAACATAACATAACGTAACATTCACGCCATTCCCTTGCGGGGGTAGGCAAAACAATCCTTGTCTCCTTTATTATAAAATCTCTCTCCATACTTTCCTATCCCTGCAAACCTTCTTAGCTTCCACAAGATTCATACATTGTTTCTGACATGCCCTTTTATTTTTAAAACTCCTACCTTTCTTTCTTTTATCATATATTCTGCTGCATTCAGCCAAGTTTTACGCGCCCTGCTGTACCTCTTACTTCGCCCACATAAATCGGCTTTGTTAATCCTTCGTTGTTGATTCTTTCGATGTGACCAGACCAACGTAGTGTACTACTTTTATACCTATCCATCATCGTTTTTTCTTCACCACTCTCCTTGATTATACTCATTCATCATCTTATCCCTTCTCGTTTTACCGCACGCGCTTCTCAGGAATATCATGGCCACAGCATTTTTTTACTTTCGTGCTTTTTTTTGACGTACCCAAGTCTCTCTTCTGTACTGATGGGACAAACACGCCATTATAGATTGCTCGTTTCGCAGTTGGGCTTCATTTCTCATTATCGTCCACATACTTCCACCAATCACTTTCTTTCCAGCATTGACCCTTCGTCCAGTCTCGCTATCCATTGTACCATCTGCAGTGGACATTGCACAAAGCAATGTCGTCTTCATGTATATGATAATATACAATCAATGTGTAATCAATGGTGATAATGATCTACGGAATTTTAAAGGCTTTATAATATTCAACTGCTTGAGAGATATTGATTTTTTAGTTTCAAAAAATGTAAAATAAGAGTATTCTTACTGAACGTTATGATATTATACGATGGAGGACAGTTTAATAGAGGTATGAGTACTTAAAATGCATCCAAAAGTTCAGAAAAGAAGATACTTTCAGTCTTATTATTAGAGTTCAAATTCATATTTATAAAATAGCCAAATTTTACGTGATTATAAATGCTTACTTTTTAGGTAAAAATATTATATATACCGATGAATCATGGTTTAACGT